>JABYPW010001164.1:0-17289 GCA_016880775.1 Phymatotrichopsis omnivora
GCCAGGACAGAAGGAATTTGCAGATAGAGTATATAAATCACATAGAAGGGAGCCGGAAAGGGAAAAGTAGAGAGCTGGAAACGACGAGATTGAATATCTAAATATAGTAACAATTGGTGCATCTTGGCGCATCTTGGCGCATCTTGGCGCATCTCAGTGTACAAAAATCCCCCCCCTCCCATACTAATTGTCCTCATCGCGATCTCTATTATCACAACCACGACACAATTAATTGAAAAAATAATAACGAAGAGTCGTTGTATAGGTTATTTGCTATCATTCTACGTTAAAAAAATTATCTCTATGTGTGTGGTTTTATGTAGCGAGCGTCGCGAATTTCGGTGGTTTTGAGGTGCCACCTTTAAGTGGCCCCCACCATAGATTTAGTATAAGTAGGGGGAGTATTCCCCGCACTGTGGGTTAGAGCGAAGCATCCAACATTATTATTTCGAGCGATAGCGAGGAACAACAACAAGGAGCGATAGGGATTGACGAGACGAGCGGTGATTAGTAGAGACTTTACGGCTGAAGAGATTGAAGGTTCGTCAGTTTGAGGATATTGTGACAGTGTGTTATATTTTGGAGATTAATCAGGATTTTGTAGCTTTTCGGTTACAACATGTCCGCGTCTAACCGCGAAAGTCTTCCGGTTGTTTTACTTTTGTCGCTTCAAAAGGAATCATGGTTCGATGAGATGCACATGAATCTGCTTTCTAAGTTACACGAACATGCCAGAGTCATGGAAGCCATGTCAGAGAGTGTTGGTATCTCGTATCTCGAAGATGGCGAAATTGTTTCCATTGTTGTCACCGACGCAGCATTAGTCAACGGAAAATTTAAGCGAATTTCTCGGAAGTTGGTGGAATACGCAAAGGGAGGTGGAACCGTTGTTTTTGGTGGAGTTGTCAGTAGCTTTGCACGCCCCGACGACATGCGCAGCTATTTCGCGGATGAATGGGGTTTATCTTGGGAAATGGGCAGTTACCATAGGGAGGAATTTTCTATTAACCAGTGTGCTCTTTCTGTTGAAGGTCGCGAGCGTTTCTCCGGACTTCCACATTCTTATTCTATGAAAGCTGTTCAGATCAAGGGAGCCGATCAGAAAGATAGCATTTATGTCGAAGACGATTGTGCGACGGAGAGTCCGATTGTGTTTGCAAAGTGTGGCAATGGGAACGTTGGATGGATCGGGGATGTCAATGCTGAGGATGGGACTACCCAGGTGGTGAAGGTTATGTGTGGAATTTGATGATCTTGGGGGGAAAGCTGTTGGAGAGCAGGTTAAGTGGTTGATGTTTTTTAGTCGTGAGCGGCAAGATGTTTATTTTTTTTTTTTTTTTTTTGTGCTTCATGCGCCTGTGGTCATGAGTTGTCACTGTTTATTTGGTTGGGTCGTTCTTTTGGATTGACTTGTTTTTTGTTGGAATAACTCGTGATTTTATTGTGATGTTATTTTTATTGAGTGGTCATTTTTTTTCCTTTTCCTCTACTACTATGTACTGAGGGGGTGAAGCCTCAAGGAGCGGAGCGACGCGATAGGCGAGCGACGAGTGTGACTGACGTGAGGAGGGAGAGCCACATGGGGAGGAGTGTGGCGGGAAAGCAAGCGTTTCAGTATCTATGCCACTCTCCCTCCTCATGTCAGTCATACTCGTCCCTCGTCTATCGCGTCGCTCCGCTCTTTGAGGCTTCACCCCCTCCATCTCTTCGCTCTGGGGTTCCCCCAATCAATAACCGTAGTATGACAACTCAAATAACTAATAAATACATAATAAAAACCAAACTACATCTTTTCTTCTCAACACTCCGCCCCCTTCCCTCCACTTCGCTTCTGGGGGCCCTCTATGAAACCTAGTAACATCAATCAATAAAAAATTATGTAATCTATCAAAAATACATACCTCCCCAAATCTTATTAGATCATAACTATCTTGCTACCCCTATGCACTCATCATCAAACACCAGTATACAACTAGTAAACCTGTCACTTTGGTAACTGTACTGTGACTAGTATCCGATGTAACACTGCTGTGGGACAATATGATTAGGTTGGCATGAAACTTCTCTAGAAATCAAATCAACCTCAAATAGGATATTTGATTCCTACCAGTCACTATTGTATAGACAGGGTGTGTACACTCAATTAAGAGTAAAGACATAGTTGCATACATAACAGCGTCAGGTAAATCAACCTCCAATATAAAGCCAAGTCATAGTGGGCCCTTTCCATCTCCTAAATTTGTACTACAAAGACCAACTGCTATCATCAAAGCTTGTACTACTACCTCATATATGCATCCAGATAGCTGTCAGCTTCACCAATGTTATCCTTACAACTACCTATATTTCTTCAAACTACCTACCAGAAAAGCTCTCTCTAGTAAATCATTAATCTCTGCAAAAATAAAGATATAACATCTAAGGAGCCAGGTACAAAAACCTAGATAATATCCCCTCTAAACTAAAATCCTTAGTCTAATAAAAAATAATTCATTTTTTCAATAGATACAACTACCCTTGAACTAGTAGTATATACTCTTATTTAAAAAGAGATATAGTGTATCCTCTACCATTGAACTATAAACTATTGGAAGCTATTAAAACTCTAACATAGGATATATATAATAAAGACACTAACCTTAAGGCTACTACACAATAGGATCCACATAATACTTATTAAACTCTACTGATATAACACTACTGCTACTCCTAGTCACTTTATTAAAAGTGCTATGGAATACTTCACTTTAACCCTCATCAGAAGGAAGGAGGGGGTGGGGGAAAATTCATTTTATTTTATCTTTATGACCCTAAAGGGGTTGTCTCAAGGAACTACTACTTACAGTTCTACTAACTATCGTGGTAGTAAAAAGACATATAACTTAAGGTAAATACCACTACAGTAAAGATAAAATATATAAGTTTATTATAATTCCTCCTTACTTATATGCAATAAACTACTAATGAATATATGGTAGAGGGTAAGGAGTGGTAGGGAGTGATGTAAAACTCAGAAAGGTAAACAGTAGAAAGATAAGCAAATATATAAAACAAGAAAAGAACTTAAGCAAGAAATAAAAGACATGACCAGGGAACCCCCTTTCCCATTTCTCATCAGGTGAACCTTACAACAACTAGAAGGGATTGATGGAAAATTAAGAAATAGTAACTTAACTATGACAGGAGACTTATTAATGATGTAGACACAGGTATACCTACTAGAAGCTTCATGAGAGGGTATTACTAAGTGAACTCAGATATCTCAACTAGCAAGTTATAACTGCTTATGTTTTCTACCTTTATCAAACTGTCAAGAGATGATAGAGAATTTATTAAAGAAAAGCAAAATATATTCTTAAGGCTTAAAGATGGTTCAAGACTTGAGATAATGGCTAGAGAGAGAAGAAGAAGAAAGAAAACACATCACGTATCTGCTCCCTCTTAAATACACATTTCTGACTAAGTAGCTATAGAGAAACCTTTTACAAAGGAAGTAAAACCCATCAAAATATTCTATCAAGATTCCTATATTCTTTTACAAATCCCTGGAAGGAGATCAGTTTTATGATTTGATAATAAGAGAAGGGTTTGGTATGATTGTTTAGGACCTTTATCGAAAAAACTCTTCAAGTCATATGCTCCAACAATGTGACTGATCAGCATATTATGATAGGATCAAGGTGACAAGCCTTGTCATCGATCACATATATCTAATCTTATGCATGTTATATTGTCAAAGACTTACCTCGCCTATGTAGGTCTCAGTGGTGATAAGACTTATCACATGGTTCTATAGTTTGTGAGATAATTACAGGTTCTGACATACATTCTAGTTGACCTGTAACAAGTTCCACATATGTCATAGTACCTGGGTAGACTACTTAGTATAGTCATCTATAACACTATGCCTCTCATAAGCTATATGGTCCCCATACGCAATAGTCAACAGGTTCATATAGGTTCATAACTACAGATAGGTACAAATGTACCTACAATTAGGTGAAAGAATAGAAAACCCATAGGCTATGAGAAGGAGACCTGCAAAGGGCTGAGCATCCTAGCACAGTAATATATCTGACTCCTGGAGTAGTCATTATCAATCATCATAGAAGAAAGGGTTACTTACTCAGTTCCTTCTACTTCACTTGCATAGTAGAGTATCCTCTCCTTTAATAGCTCCCATTTCAGTATTTAGATAATGTAGGCAATAGTTAAACAATTCCTCTATAGGTTCCCCATTTACTACAAGGTTCTCCTCAGGTTTATAGGCCCTAGTCATCGAAGTATCCTTATTAGAGAACAAAGTACTGGAGTTTCTTATACCTTTGTTCTGATTAAACCTTAGAGATTTCCCTGACAGAGTAGTACTATTCCCTATCATCAATTTCTGGGTAAGGGGTAGGAGATTGAGGGAATTTGGTTAACTCAAGGTATAGTTGCAGCTGGGAGACATGGAACACTAGATGCATCTTCTAGGAAATCAGAGTTTGAGGTTATAGGACCTTTCTCCCACCTGTTTAATAATATGGAAGAAACTAGTGAACCTGAACTTTAACTTATGTGAAGGCCTGGGGGATGGAAGATTTGCTCTTTCAAGGAGTACTAGGTTACTAGGTTGACTGGTGGAAATTCCAGGTAATGTTTATAATACTAGGTAACTGAGAGGACTTGGGTATCAAGGAGCCTTCACTGAAGGTTAGACCAGAAGTGTTGAAGTTCCTTGGTACCTCTGAAGAAGGTGACACACAGTGTATTGTCCAATGATGGGTGGAACCCAAAGTTTACAAAGAATAGGGAAGAGCCTGTTGAGGAGGAATGAGCATTGTTATAAGCAAACTCAGCTAGCAATAGGAAAAAGACTATTTCTATTTAGTCAAAGTTGATATATAACCTTAGGTATACTTCTAGGATTTGGTTTAATCTTTCCATTTGACTGTCGGTCTAGGGATAGGCTGCTATAGACTTGGAGAGATTTACCCCAAGCTTAACCATCACTTCTTTCTAGAAGGAGTCAAACTTAGGATATATATATAAGACTATATTCATTAGTAGCCTATGGAATCTACAAATCTCATGGACAAAGGTGTTAGCTAGAATCAGGGAAGTTATACTTGTCCCTGAAAGTATGAAATGAGCTATTTTGTTGAAACAATCTTTAATGACACATATTTAGGTGAAGCCATTAGAAGAGGGGAGGTCTATAATGAAATCTATAGATATTGACTCCTTTATGTGGTAGGGAACTTCTATATAAAAGAGGTTACTATAGGCCTTATATTTCCCTACCCTATTCCTCTCACACTGGTTATAGGAGGATATATACTTGGTGATATCCTTTCTGATTGTTGGCCATTAGAAGTCCCTGTTAATAAGCTCATACATCTTATCCCGGCTAAGATAGCTAGCTGTATAATGGTTGTGTCTAGATTCTAGGACCTGTTTTTGAAGGGATGAAGGGATATACCAGAGACTATTATACTTCAGGAGACCTCTTATACTGAATAGTGACTGGTAGGGCCCTAGAGATGAGCCTGATACTCTAGATCCTATGCAGATACTTATTTCATATCCTTAAGAAAAGTGTAATATAGGGCAGTAAGTGATATTTCAAAAGCAGGAATATACTGACCCTTTTTAAGGAAGAGAAGCCCTTACTAATGTGCTCCCTATATAGGAGCATAATCCCTATAGTATAAGAGAGCATCAGCCTTGGTGTTATAGCTCCCTAATTAGTAAATGATGTGTAAGTTAAAGTTAACCATTTTCTCCATCTACCTTACCTGCCATTGAGAAAGAACCTTGGTTGTCAAAAAGTATGGAAGGTTCTTATAGGCTATGATGACTATTACCACATGTGCTGATCCTCAACACTAGTGCCTCCATTGGTAGTATAGGCAATCAACTATGGCTAGTATCTCCTAGTTATAAATTTCATAGTTGCATTCTGGAAGATGTATCTTCTGACTGTGAAATGCTATGGGTTAAAGGAATCCATTAGGGAATTGGTATGATAGGATGCCACTAAGTGGTGAAATTACTAGTATCAGTTTTAGCAAGTATAGGGAAAGCATTGTCATAGTGGACTAGTATAGGGGCACTGGTGAACAACCCCTTGATCATATTAAAGGTAAGCTATTCCCTAATGATATAAGTCTATAGCTAGTTATTCTTGGTAAGGTTTGTTAGAGGGGTTGCTAACTTCAAGAATCCTTTGATGAATATCTGGTAGAAGTTATCAAACTATAGGAACTAGTGGACATCATGGACTATAGATAGAATATGCTAATCCTGGACTATATTGACCAAATCTTCTATTATTGACACTTCCTTCTCTGAGATAATAAAGGCCAAAGATTCTAATTCGGAAACTGCCTAAATGTACTTGGTGTTATACCCACAGTACCAAGGACCATGTATGATAATATGTTATTTTAGCTAAGCACCTTCAGTGAGTATACCCTAATACCTTGGCTTGGATCTGTCCTCTAAGTGTAGGCTCTGCCTTTAAAGATTATAATATATCACCTCTATCAAGTTAGCTATGATCTGACTAATTCTGTTAACCTCTGATATGTACCCTAACACATGATTATATAACTCAGGTAACTCTTATGACTTGTCATCATAATAGTATAACCTATAAGCTGATCAAGCCCACATCACATAGTCAAGGCTAATAGTGAAGCCACACTATGCTATGCTACACTACAAGGTCATATGACAGAGGATCGTCTCTAGAGCACTTAACCCAATGGTAAAAGGTAGAGACAGTATACTCACATGTTGATATGTTAAGTGTAACCTGTATCATAGCGCATCGTCCAGGTACCTTGACATAGACCACTACCATTGTTCATAACAGGTAGACTTTAATGTGAAGAGAGAGAAGGAGGAAAATATTCTTTAAGGCTTGAAGATAACTTAAAGGCTATTATAATGGTAATTGTAGAGAAGACAAGGTAGCTATGTGCTAAAGAAGGAAGGAAGAGAAAGACAAAGACTCAGAAAGAGGGGGGGGAAATTCATTTTTATTTTATCTTTACGACCCCACTAGGGGTCATCTAAAGAACCTCCACTTGCAGCTATGTCAAGCTATGACGGAGGTAGAAGATAGCTGACCTAATGTTGGTAGCGCGTCCTACAGTTTACAGATAAAATACAGGTTTGTTCCCGAATCCTCCTCGCTTACACGTAATAAACTAAAGAAGAAATGGGGTGGAAGGAAAAGAATGGCGGGGGAAAGTAAAACTCAAAAAAAGAAAACGCGGCCGGCACAAAAGTGACCACCCTGTACGTCAAAACAGCAGTTAGACTTTAAGCGAAAAGGAAAAAGAAAAGCTTGGGGAACCTCTTTCCCATCTCCAGCGAGGTGAACCTTATAACAACTGGAAGGAATTGAGGTACAAGCAAGAAACACCAACCAAAGAGAAAGGAAGGAGAAAAGACAAAGGAGATAACGGTAGCCAAACTCACAGAATGCTTACATAAAGGGAATAACAAAAGCAGGAAAACAGATAAAACACCGAGGGGCCCTAAGTCTCCATTCCCTCTTCTATTACAGCACGCAGATTCTCCACTCTCTTATTATTATCGGCCAAGGCTTGCAAATAAGTAGGGCAGAGGGGATCGTTAGTGGGGTGGGCGGCATCGCAATTAGCACATTTAAGTACCGTATGATCACATTGTCATCCTCGGCATTTGCACTCTGTGTTGCCACAGAAGTGTTCAAAGATGGCGCGGGCTCTGGCGCACAGCTGGCAGCAGGGGGAATAGGTGCAATTCAGTTGATGATGACTGAAGCGACAACAGCGGGAGCACTGAGTAGCCTTCGAAAAGGCAATGTAGGGGTCAGTCCTGCGGTTCTTGTTGAATATCGTAAGACCTTGTGAAATGCGGTAGTGGTTATTGTTCATCACAACTGTGATGACAATAGAGGAGACGGGTTTGCCAATGAGCTTATCCTTGGAAGCGAGCCAGCGTGGGGTTTGGGCGAGAACAATACCCTGGTTGAATGTTTCAATCTCCTTTTAGATAAAAGACATGTGTTCAACATCAGAGGTGTTAAGGACTGGGGTCGGCACATTGTGCACTATGTACTTCTTGTGCAAGAAGATCCGGTAGAGTCCGGTGGTGGTAGGGAAGAACTTGCGAACAGCTTCCTCGATGGTCAGCTTATACGCAAGTACCTGTAGGGCGGTGGTATTCTCCATGACAGAGAGGAAGACATTGCTAGCTCCAGCTTTATAGACAGAGTGAACTTGGCAGGTAGAGGGGGCCTTCTTTTGCACTAGGGTAGCATTGACAGCATCCCTGACGGCGATAGGGTTGAACTCAGGGACTTCTCCCTCGAGATTAACGATTATTTCGCGCTCGCACTTGGTTAGGTACTCAGGTGCAGACGGGATAGTAGCAGTCGGGGTAGGCACAGTTGTGGCTTTGCCTTTGTTCTTCTTCACCACCTGGGCCCAGGTGTTATCAGTGGCAGCAGGGGGTGCCACAGGTAGCACTGTAGGAGCGGGGGGGGAGGCAAGGGAAGAAGAAATCTTCTTCACTGCTTTGGCAGTTTTCGAGGTTTCTGACCGTAGCTTTTTGATAGACTCAGAAAGCGCAAGGTCGACTTCAGTGGGGCCTGCCTTAGCTGAAGCCATGGCAGTGGTATTGCGGGTGGTGATATCCTCAAGTTCGTCAAAGCAGGCTTCGAGCGACTGTTGGCCGGCAGCTATGGCAGTGACCTCTTCCTAGATTTTGTTTACTGAGGCCAGGAGGGACGGAAGGGTATGAATATAAAACTAGAGGTCACGATATCTGATGTACAAGTCACTGATGAGAGGTGCGGTGTGCATTGAGATAACATCGCCCATTCCAAGTTCATTTTTGACAGTGGGGGAGATGCCAGACGCCTCGAACGAGGAGAATATCGCTTTCATGGTGGCGGCTTCGTCCCTTGCCTCTTGAGGTATGGGGTTAAGGGTGGGGGTTTGTGGTCTCTTTGAACTTCGCGATATAGTCACGATGTTTGTCGATGCGTGATAATACTAATAGCTAAGAACTAATAATATATAGGGTAGTTTGAAGGTGCGAAGCAGCCTGGACAAAGACTCAGAAAAGACAAGCACTTAAATGCCACTTTCTTACCTAAGATGATAAAGAGATGATAAATAAAATTGAATCACAAAGACCTATTTCACAAGCTAGACCCTCCTTAGATTCCTAATCACTGAAACCTATACATGAGTCTGCAAAGGAGAGGATGAAATTAGTACTCAATTTGACTATGATCACCTAATACTCTCATGGGCCTAATTCCTATTTAGTGCTATTCTCTTACAATATGAGTCTAATTGCCTGATCATGAGCTCATAGCTGACTAGGCCAATGTTGCGTAATGCCGATATCCAATCATGTAGTAACTATAGGGCTAACTTCCTATACCTAGTCAGTGCTAATGGCAAAGCTATACTATACCATGCTATGCTATAAGGTTATGTGACAGAGGATCATCTCTAGAGTGCTTAATACACTAGTGAAGGAATAGAGACAGTATACTCACATGTTGATATTATAAGCATAACCTATATCATAGTGTATCATCTAGGTACCTATAATGTGACCACTACTAGTATTCATAAAACTTCCTTTCTAAAGTTTTGAAAATTTTGTTATAGGAACTAGTGTTCTATAGCAATGGAAGCTATAGTTCTTAGTAGGTGGGCTGCCAGTAAAGAGGCTTTTATTATTGCATCCACTTTAGATATTAGCTAATAATACCATTTCTTTAATATTCTCTATTTATTTAAGGATGGCCTGAAGGCTAAAATAAGCTCACTATATAACAACCTCCCATTCCTTGCTATCAGCCTATTCCACCTTCCCATACTCTACAAGGACTCATAAACACCTCTGCTTTTATTTCTTGTATAGTGGGCTCTAGCCATGAGCTTCCTAGTAGAGATTATGGAATGTATCTACTATATCTCTTATTTTACCTATTCATGAAGGCAGTGGTAAGGGCAAATATGATAAAGTCCAATTTACTCTTTGCTAGAAAACTTATACTCTCATAGGGACTAAAATCCATTCCATTACCACAACTGCCAAGTTAGACAATAGGGCTATATGAGCTATGATTATTAGCTGCTTACCAGTGTGGAAGATCAAATGAATAGTGCTAGTAAACATGTATACCAATGATAGTTCCTGAAAACAAGGGTAGTATTACACCTCTAAACTCCAGATGCAGGTCCTCCATCATCATACACTTATTAACTTCAATATGGGTTCCATAGCTCCAGATGTGGATATCTACCTTCCAGTGTAATGGTTCTGTGATCATGAGCCTTGTGTCTATTACAATAAGGTAGAATTAGTCTCCTTTCCTTCTGAGAAGTATCGGAAGCACCTTGCCTTACCTAAGGTAGAAATTGTATCTACATTCTCTCTCCTAGGCTATAATAACTTTTACACCAATAAGTAAGGTATTGGGGGTAAATTACTGGTGTGGATAGATACCCCTATAAATAAAGCCATTGTTCGTTGCTTGTATACAGCTGACAAGAGCACCTACTCATTATTTCTCAAGTGTGTTCTTGTGCACCTGATATACCTACTCCTCTCCTGCCTCTGAAGGATATAAGTGGGAACATATCTTCCCCACTATCTTTTCTTAACAACTCCTCTGCACTCCCTCCTCACAGAGAATGTAACTGCAAGATCCACTTAAAGGAGGGAGCCAATCCTCCCTAGGGTCCTCTATACAAGTTGTCAGAAATAGAACTCTAGGCCCTGCAGGGATACATAACTAGAATGACAGCAGAAAGCAAAATGTTACAGATAACTGTACAAAGTAATCATCCCAGGTACTGTAATGAACCGTGGTCATGTACTTTCCTACTTGTTATACTCTCCTTATGTTTCCTATTATCAGCAGTGTTCTTTGGAATTCCACATTATGAGTCATGAATTATTACTCGGTCATATATAGTCACACATGTTTAGCTGTCTACCTTGCAGAGGTCATGGGAACAGTGTTTAGATTAAATGATGTATGAAAAAGGGTCATGTAGACAGAACAGGTTTTACAGAGACTCCTCTAGAAGGGAGGTAGTGCTCTTGGCAGTTAGTATAAAAGAAGGAGGAATCTCGCGGTCCTGTATCTTTTCCTTCTTTCTTCTTTATACAGTATCTTAAGTATACACTGTAGGAATAAAGAGTTATTGCTACAAACCTTTAGCATATCATTGCCTTGCTCTATGCACACCTCTTGAGCTATCTAAAGAGTGGTGTATCTTCTTCCATCCTGACTTACCCCCAAAATGTGATACTGCTAAGGATCAGTTGTATCACTGAAGGAGTTGTCCTTTACAGGTACTAGGACATGCATAGAATGTGTTCTAGGTCAATTAGAAAGTTTTTCAGAACCTGTGATCAGTCTATAAGCTATAGAACCACATGATGAGTATTGTTGCCACTAAGCTCTGACTAAGCAAGGTAAGGTGTTGACAACATGACATACACAAGATTGGACATACGCAATCAATAACCAGATTTGTCACCTTAATCTTATCATGATATACTAATCAGTCACATTGTTGGAGGATAGGACTTGAAGAGTTTTTCTCCCTAAAGGTCCTGAACAATGATGCAAACCTTTCTCCGATTCTCAGATCACAGAACTGATCACCCCATAGGGAATTGCGAAAAAGGTTGTGGGAACCCTAATGTAATGTTTTGATAGGTTTCATTTCCTTTGTAAAGGTTTCTTAGTAGTTTCTTGGTCAGAGATATATATTTAAGTATGAGTAGATGAGCAATGTGTTCTGGTTGTCTTCTTCTCTCTCTAGCCATCATCAGAAGTCTTGTACCAACTTTAACTCTTAAGAATATATTTTGCTTCTCTTCAAAAGGTCTCTTTCTCCTCTTGACTATGCAATATAAGTAAAAAGCAGTTCTAACTTGCTAGTTAAGATATCTGAGTTCACTCAGTAAGACCCTCTTGCAAAGCTTCTTATATCTATACTTGTATCTACATCTGCTATAAATCTCCCATAACAATTATCATGTACAGTGTACCAATCTCTATCTGAGATCTAACTTTGACAATTGTTACTCCTCTAAGACAAGTTCCATAATCTCAGATTGATTGAGGAATAAAGATTTAGTCATATACATAGGAGTGTTAGATTATACCTTCATCTACTAAGTACTATCAGGGTAACCTTTATATAGCTATTATAATTATCAGTCACATTTGCTTACATAGAGTCACCAGTAATTAGGGAACCATGTATAGTTATGGAATACTTGCTTATACTACAAAACCTATTACCAAATAGGAAATTGTGGTATTAGGGCATGGTGCAAGTAGAATTATAACCTACAACATTGTACATTATCATACAACAACACTAGGATAGCTATACCACTAGACTATCCTGACCCTATTTGCTGAATACTATGATATTTTTTTCCATTATAAGTTATTTTACATCCCATACTCTTAGCAGGGTATTTATACTTAATCAAGAGTAAAGACATAACTAAAAGATATAGGATACAAAGAAAATGAGTGATACAAAAAAAATCCTCTACCTTCCCACTGTTTTATCTAAACAAAAGAAATCCTCTGCTACCTCTAACCTTAACCTTTCTCTTAAGACTTATGGTAGTCACTTCTATTTCACTTGGCTAGTTGTAGGGGTCAGTTATATAAGCAATGATTATTATCATATAAGCAGTAAGACAGTGCATCAAACCCCACAATTGCCGTATTTTATTACAGCCCATAATATAAGGTTTTTTGTGACTGAACTACCCTCTCTCCAAGTCTGTATGAATAAGATTCAAGAGGCAATTACTGTTCTTACTGCTGGCCAATAGTCCCTTAAAGCCTAGTTCGATGAACTTGAAGCTATCACTACCTACAACACCACTACTATGGCTGTAGCCAAGGCAGGCCTGACTAAAATCGACTTCGCTCTCTCAGATTCTATCAAAAAGATATGGTCAGAAACTTCTAAAACTATGAAAGTGGTGAAGAATATCTCTTTCTCACTAACCTCCCCTACTCCTATTGTAATATCTGTAGTACCCCCTGCTCCTACTGATAATACCTAGGCTCAGGTGGTGAAGAAAAATAGAGGCAAAGCCCTAGGTGTACCACAATTCACTGCTACTACCCCTGCTACCCTAAAGTATCCCACTAAACATGAGCGAGAGATAATCATTAATCTCAAGGGAGAAGTCCATAAGTTCAACCCCATCACTGTTTAGGATGCTGTCAACTCTGCCTTAGTAGAGAAGAAAGCCCCATCAACCTGCTGAATCTGCTCCATCTACAAAGCCAGACCTAGCAACATCTTCTTCTCTGTAATAGAGAACACTACTACTTATCAAGTGCTGGCCTATAAGCTGACTATCAAAGAAGCTAGCTGCAAGTTATTTCCTACCACCACCAGCCTCTACTGGAACTTCCTTTGTAACAACTACATTGTGCATAATGTGCTAACCCCCATCCTTAACACCTCTGAATATGAACATATGTCACTTATCCATAAAAAATTGAGACATTCAATCACGGAGTTATCCTTGCCTAAACCCCCTACTAGCTCACTTCGAAAGACAAACTCATTAGCAAACCTAACTCCTCAATTGTCATCACTGTCATAGTAAACAATAACCACTATCACATCTCCCAAGGTTTGATGATCCTTAACAAGAACTGCTGAACTAACCCCTACATCGTCTTCTTGAAGGCCACTTAATACTCATACTGGTACCTCTTCAGTCATCACCAACTGAAGTATACATACTCCCCCCACTACTACGTTTGCACGCTATTTTCAAGCACCTCTATGGCAACATAAAGTGTAAATACTACAGACAATAATGTGACAATATGGTACTTAAGTGTGCTAACTGCAATACCACATACCCTACCAACGATCCTATATACCCTATTTATTTTGAAGCCTTAACTGATAATCACAAGTGAGTAGAGAACCTGCATGCTATACTGGAAGAAGGAATAGAGATATAGGGCCCCTTGGTAGTTTTATCTCTTTTTCTGCTTCTATTATTCCATTTGTATAAGAGTCTTATGAGTTTAGCTGGTGTTTTCTCTATTGTCTTTTTCTCTTTCCCTTTTCTTTTGTTAGTGTTTCTCACTTATACCTTGATTACTTCTAGTTGCTGTAAGTTGTGCCTTGCTAGAGATGGGAAAGAGGTTCCCTGGGCTTTTCTTTTATTCCTTACTTAAGTTTCTTTGCTGTTTCTATATACTGGATGGTCACACTTGGTGCTGGTTATATTTTCTTTCTTTATACTTTTTTCTCTTCCCCTACTGATCTCTACTTCTTACCCTATCTCTCATTTAGTTTATTGTATATAAGCAAGGAGGATTCAGGAACAAACGTGTATTTTATCTTTGTAGACTTTACGATACTGGCCTTAAGCCAGTTATCTTCTACCTCCATCATAGCTTTATATAGCTGCCCATAAAGGTTCTTTCAAATGACCTCTTCAGGGTTGTAAAGATGAAATAAAATGAATTGCCCTGCCCCTGTGTTATGGCAGGTGTCTTCGGTATGCTAAGGCTCAGTAAAGTGCACATGCCACTCAATAAAGAAAGTATTACTGAGTAAACTCAGATATCTGAACTATTATAAGTCTGGATTCACAAATACACTTTCCTACTTTCAAAGAGAGAAGAGAATCAAAGTTTAAGAGTAAGAACGAATATATTCTTAAGGCTCGTAGTTAGTCTGTAGACTGAAGAGAGAAGGAAGGAAAAGACCACAGAAGATGATGATGATGATGATTCATTTCTATTCGGTAACTACTCTACTTCTTGTATATCTACCTGGGCCATCCACATACAGTCAACGACTATAGCGTATCACCTATTTCTCCCCTAACAGAAATGAACAAAGGAAACCATGTGATCAAAAAATAAGTACACGATGTCATGTCAGTACAGGAAACGTGCGCCATAAATGGTCCTGCGAAATAGCCTTCTTATCTGATGTTCACACCGAGGTGAACCTTACAACAACTATCTATCGGACTCTTACAAAGAAAAGAAAAGATAAAGAAAAGAAAAGTAGAGAAAGGGAAAAGAGAAATAAAGAACTTTTCCCACCAAGCCTAGACCAAAGACCACAGAAGTAACAAAGGGGGGGGGGGGGGGGGAAACTCATTTTATTTTATCTTTACGACCCTGCTAGGGGTCATCTAAAAGAACCTCCATGTATAGATATATAAAGCTATGATGGAGGTAGAAGACAGATAACTTAAGGTTGGTAGCACAGTCTACAGTTCAGATAAAATACAGGTTTGTTCCCAAATCCTCCTCACTTACACATAATAAACTAAAGAAGAGACGAGGCAGAAGGGAAAGAGTGGCTGGGGAAAGAAAAACTTTAAAAAGAAATATGACCAGTGCAAACACAACCAACCTAGTATGTCAAAACAGCAGTATAACTCTAAGTGAAAAAAAGAAAAAGAGAAGCCCAAGGAACCCCTTTCCCATCTCCAGTAAGGTGAACCTTATAACAACTGGAAGGGATTGAGGTACAAGCAAAAAACACCAGCTAAAGAAAAATGCAAGAGAAGAGACAAAGGAGAGAATAGAAGCCAAACTCATAACACTTTTAAACCAAGGGAACAACAAAAGCAAGAAAGTGATGTAACATCGAGGGGCCATAAGTCTCTATTCCCTCTTCCATCATAGCTCACAGGTTCTGCACTCTCTTGTTATTATCAGCCAAGGCTTGCAAAAAAACTGGGTAGAGGGGATCATTGGCAGGGTAGGCAGCATCACAATTGGCACACTTAAGCACCATGTGATTGCATTGTTGTCTATGGCTTTTGTACTCTGTGTTACCACAGGAGTACTTAAATATGGTGTGGGGTCCAGCACAGATGCGGCAGTGGGGGGAAGAAGTGCACTTCTGTTGGTGATGACCAAAGCGGCAGTATCGAGAGCATTGGGTAGCCTTCAAGAAGGCAATGTATGGGTCAGTCTGACGGTTCTTATTGAGAATGGTTAAACCTTATGAGATGCAGTAACGGTTGTTATTCACCATAACTGTGATGACAATTGAGGAAGCAGGTTTGCTGACAAGATTGTCCTTCGAAGTAAGCCAGCGGGGAGTTTAGGCAAGTACAACACCTTGGTTGAAGGTCTCGTTCTCCTTTTGGATGAGTGATATGTGTTCGAACTCAGAGGTGTTGAGGATGCGGGTTGGCACATTGTGCAC
Organism: Phymatotrichopsis omnivora; assembly: GCA_016880775.1. Classification (NCBI taxonomy): domain Eukaryota; kingdom Fungi; phylum Ascomycota; class Pezizomycetes; order Pezizales; family Rhizinaceae; genus Phymatotrichopsis; species Phymatotrichopsis omnivora. The sequence continues at coordinate 16,257 of JABYPW010001164.1, forward strand.
AATATACTTCTTGTGCAAGAAGCTGTGGTGGAGGCTGGTAGTGGTGGGGAAGAACTTGCAGACAGCATCTTCAATAGTCAGCTTGTATACAAGTACTTGCTGGGGGGTAGTATTCTCCATGATAGAGAGGAAGACGTTGTTTGCTCTAGCTTCTTGGACAGAGTAAATTTGGTAGGCAGAGGGAGCTTTCTTTTCAACCAAAGCTGTGTTGATGGCATCCTAGATAGCGATGGGGTTCAACTCATAAACTTCTCCCTCGAGATTGACAATTATTTCACGCTAATCTTAGTAGGATACTTCAGAGCAGGTAGAGTGGTAGTAGTCGGTTCAGGCACAGCCGTGGCTTTGCCTTTAGTTTTCTTCACCACATGTGCCTAGGTAGAGTCAGTAGTGGAGGCCGCCACAGGTGGTGTAGTAGGAGTAGGGGAAACTAGGGAGGAAGAAATCTTCTTCACTGATTTCGCAGTTTTCGATGTTTCCGACTGGAGCTTTTTGATGAAATTAGAAAGTGCAAGGTCGATATCAGTGGGGCCTGCCTTAGCTAGGGCTGTGGTAATTGCGTTGTAGGTGGTGATGGCCTTAAGTTCATCAAAGTGGGCTTCTAGGGACTGTTGGCGAGCAGTAATAGCGGTGACTACCTCTTGAATCTTGCTCACAGAGGCGAGGAGGGACAGCAGGGTCTGTGTGTAGAACTAGAGGTCTCTGTATCTATTCTACAAGTCATCTGTAAGTAGGGTGGTATGTATCACAACTATATCTCCTATTCCAGGTTCATCACGAATCACTAGGGAGATACCAGATATCTCGAATAAGGCAAGTATTGCTTTCATGGCAGCAGCTTCTTTCCTTACCTCTTGTCAAGAGGGAGTAAGGAGGGGGGGTTTAAAGGTTTTTGAACTTTACGACATTGTCACGATGTCTATCAGTGCGAGATAATACTAATAGCTGAGAACTAATAATGTAGGGGGTAGTTTGAAGGACTGAAGGAGCCTGACCACAGAAGTGACTAGGTGGGGGGGGGGGGGGGGGAAAT
>JABYPW010001165.1:0-17287 GCA_016880775.1 Phymatotrichopsis omnivora
GCTAAGCGCCGTCAGGGTAACCCTTCATACGGCCGATAAAGGAGCATCCAGGGGGGGGGAGGGTAATTCATTTTTATTCTTTATGGTTGTGTAAGCGACCATCTACAAAAGAACATCCTCGTACAGCTATGGAAAGCTATGAAGGAATAAGAAAACATCTCCTCCGAAAAACACAGAAAAGTAGCGCAAAACAAACTAACATAAGTGGAAAAGAGTTCGCAAAGTCAAATCCAAATCACCATAAGAAGGGGCAACTTCCTCCGCAAGAAAATCTGACACATCAGACAAACTACGAGAGGGACTAAGGAAAGTAGAGGGGGGGGTAGCTGATCTGTTAACCGGAGCTACCTCCGTGAAAGGTTTCCAATCCAAAAAATATCTGCACGGCCCGCACATGGAACATTGGCTGGGCAGTACTGGGGATGGGGTACAAGACGGGGGTGTATTAGGCACAGACAGAACAGGTATAGCCACATGGTACTCGTATACATGGGTCCTTGTTGGTATCCTAGTTTTCGTTTTCGATATATACGTCGCTATCTGTTTCGTTTCTTCTTCCGAGCGGAACATGGCTTCCAGGGCACAGGGCTTGGGTATATACTTTTCACGAGCTTCTGCCCTTGCCGGGCACTCCAGGATCGCATGTTGAATAGTTTCGTAGTATTGGTGGCAGTGTGTACAGAGATGGTCGTTATGTCCCCATGAGGTGTGCGCAGAGAGATGCGACTTTCGGGACCTCATTTGGAATATCCGGCCTGCTGTTTCGATCAGTAATCTGAAGATTTGGTTTTCGCCAAGGGACACTTCTTCCTCATTTCTTGACTTTTCGGCTGTTGTTGTTTTCCACCGTTCAATTATTTTTTCTTTTATTTTTCCTTCCAGGGTTTCCAAGGGGTATAAGGACGGGGTGATCTCGCCGGTTCTGACTATTCCATGGAATCACTTCCCAGTTTCCAGGTATGGGAGGATGCTTCGTAGGATTTTGTCGACATGGACTGGTGGTGAGCTTCCAGGTTTGTGTATATTGGGGGCGTTCCACTTTTGAACGTATAGGCCTTTCTTTTTGCCTCCGATTGTTCTTCTTTTTAGGCAACCACGGTAGGTGTCCCTTGAATTTCTTGTGGTGAGAGCTGGGTACGTGTCTGGCAGTATTGACGTGATCGAATGTTCTGGGTCAGTGACGGTTGACACTCTTAGGATGTATTTTTCCCTTATGTACTTGATCCAGATTTCAGGTGGGGGTATTTTTGCCTGGGCTAGTATCTGGTATGTGTTCGTGTTGCGAAAGTGTCCGGTTATCCATCTTGCCATTTTACTGAACTAGGTATTGAGGAGTTGGATAGTCATTTTGTCTGGTTCGAAGACAGTTGCCCCGTATATCATTTGTGGTATTAGCATTCCCATTACAAGGCGCCTTCTGTTATGCGGGGTGAGTCCTTTGTATCTCGTGTTGTCCCTTCTAATAAGTGCGAACTGTTTCATTGCGTGCGCGATGCGGATTTCATAGTGGGCGTGCAGGGTTCGCTTAGTAGACGCGAAGTATCCTAAATACTGCGCTATGTTTTTGGGCGTTATCTGCACTCCTCCTATTTCTACCGGTTGTTTCTCGTCTTCTGGTGTGCTCTCATGATGTACTTCCCAGTGTATTAGGTCTATCTTGGGTACGGAGAACTTTATTTTCATCGGCCTTGCTTTGGTTTCTAGTCACTCAAACTCTTCCCAGATTTTGCCGTTATTCTCTTTCCTGTCCCTGGAATAGACTGTGACTGCAAAATCATCGATGAAGGATCCTTTGCTCTGTGGATCTTTGCAGCTGTATAGCGGGGTGACGTATATGATGAAGAGTAGTGGGGAGATTGGCGAGCCTTGCAGGTTTCCCGACTTTATGTGGTGCAGGGTTTCTGTTGCTCCTAGGCAGACCATTGGCATGGTCCTATTACTCATGAACGACAGTATCCAGTTGGTGAGGTACGCTGGGGTGTTCCCGCTTTAGAGTCTTTTTTTGAGTTCAGCTTGTTCCATGTTGTCAAAGGCTCCCATGATATCAAAGAAGCCCATGCTCACTTTGAATCCTGCTTTCTGAAGGCAATCCACTTCATAGAAAAGTCGATTTGCTGCATCTGCGGTGCCTCTCTATTTTATGGCTCCATATTGGTACGGCGATATCATTTTGTTTTGTATTGCGTGGGCGTATAATCTATCATAGGCGATCTTTTCCACTATTTTCGAGAGTGTGTTGAGCAAGGCTATAACTCTGTGTGATTTAACCGGTCCGTAGTCTTCTTTGCCTGGCTTTGGTATGAGCACTCCCAGTGCTTCTTTGAGGTTTCCTGGGTGGTATCCGTGGCCAAGTATTTCGTTAACGATTCCTTTGATGATGTGCGGCGCTCCTTTTGCTACCTGTTTCCAGACTGGGTATGGGATGGTATCCTTTCCTAGAGCCATGTTCCTGGTTTTCTGAAGGGCTTCCTGGACCTTAGCTTTGGTTACCTCTGGCATCTCGGGGTGCCATACTAGCTTGGGAGGGTCTGGTTGAGGTTTAGGGGGGAAAAGTTGCTTTATCAGTTGTGCTTCGTACTGTTCTGCTGTTCCAGCTGCAATTGCTGGTTTGTGCTCTCTTGAGGTTTTCATCCTTACTGACTTGTAATTCCAGAGGTCCTAATCACTTGCATTCTCCACCCACTGGTTCCAGTATCGGTCTTTGGCAGCCTGGATCAATTGGAAGTACTTGTTTCGAGCTATATTTCAATTTTCTCTAGTCGTTCTTCCATACTTGTACTTTCAGGCTTCTCGTTTAAACAGCTTCCGTTCGATTGTGATTTCAGTGTTCCACCATGGCTTGGAGTATTTTGTGACATTTTTCTTCGGCACTGCATCGTATAGTGTTTTCGCGACTTGGTGTATTGTTTTTTGGATTCAGTGTTGGAAGTCTCCTTGTTGGTCCCATTCCATTACAATTCCTTCCAGTTGGTGATACACCAGGTCCACATTGTCTTTATCATAGGTGGGAAAAAGCTTCCAGTTTGGTGCTAGTTTTTCCTACTCAGTGTCTTGTAGGTGAAGCTCGATCGCTACCGGGAAATGGTCACTTCCTACATCTCCTCCTACTGATGGCAGAGTGAGCCGTCCGTATGTGTTTGTGCTTGCAAATATGAGATCTATTACTCCATCTTGTCTTCCTCTTGGGTCTTGTCTGGTGGTTTCTCCTGGTATGTTGGTGCAGACATGTCCTGTGTTGGTTGCTGCTTCCAGTAGTTTTTGTCCGTCCTTTAATTCATGCCACATATATGCTCTAAATGGGCTCCAGTCCAGGTGATGTGTGTTAAAGTCTCCAAGTATGATCCTGTGGCCTGTATGTTTCCAGAATACCTCTGTTATGATTTCTGTTCGATCTGAGCCTTTTGGGTGCACATATATTGCAAAATAGGAAAAGGAAAAAGAAAAACTCTTCGACTTGAAACTCAGTGCCACCATATCTGGGTCCTGAATCCCTGGTATAGGAAAGAAAGAAAAACACTCCGCTATCCACTTTTCAACATAAACAACTATTCCATACTGTATTCTTCCATCTCTTTTCTTTTAGGGCACTACTGTCTCATATCGTTTTACTCTTATTGGGTTTCCTTGGTGTAGGTATGGGTGTTGAATGGCTATGATTTGTGCTGGGGTTTTTTGGTTTTACATGTAGTTGATGAATACTCTGTTGTTTCCTGCGCAGTTGAGTGTCACCATTTTGAGGGATTTTGTGGTTCGTGGGATGCTTTTGGTCATCCCGTTGTTGTTTCCTTGTGTTGTCACTTTTATTCGTTCTCCTGCACTTCTCGTTGGAGATGTTCCGCCCTGCGCCGCTGGATCATCTCTTGGAATTGTTGGAATTTTTCTTTTCTGGCGGGGCAATCTGGGTAATTTGCTGCGTGGTTGTTTTGGCAATTAATGCACTTTGCGACCTCCCTTGCACAGTATTTCCCTAGTCTGTATTCCCTTTCTGGTCGTCCGGGGCACGGAGTCGAATGTTTCTATGTTTCGCATGTGTGGGGGTGGTTTCTAGTGTCATGTACCTGTGCACAGATGGCACACATTTGAGTCAGTTCTTGGTATGCTGCTCTAGGGTGTCCCAATCTCCAACACTTGTTGCATTGCGTGTACGGCGTTGACGAGTGGAGCAGTTCAGTTTTTCTTCTTCGGTTATACAACAATGTTCCCTGGGGAGTGTGAATCTTTTTGATTTCGGATGGGTGGGCTTCGACTATAATAGAGCAGTCGGGTTTTTCTTGTCCGTCTTTAGGTTTGACCATTCTTGTGCTCGCAATCTGAACTCCGGTGGTGGCCAGGATCTGTCCTGACACTTCTTCGTGGAGGTCTATTCCTAATCCTGTGCCAGGGAGGGCGAATCTTAGAATGCCGTGGATCATGATGCCAGCTATGACTGGTGCGAATTTGAGCATTTCGAATTGTGTCGTTAGGATTCCGCTTACTGTATTTTGAATGATGATAGAGTATGGTTTGTAGAAGTCGGCGGTCAGGTGAGGCGGGGTGTACATCGTGACCGTACCTATTTCGTTAATCGTGATGTCTTCTAGCATTGCGTCTTTGGGGGATAATGCCGCTTCATCCCTTAGCCGTATTGCGAGTTAGTATGCTAGTCTTTCCACTAGGATAGCTCAGTCTTTGATTTCTCCGGGTTCAGTCTTTTGGAGGTACATTCGTCGTTCTGCTCGTTGATGCCTTTTTGGAAGTTGTTGTTGGTGTTTGGTATTGGTTTCTTGTTTTTTTTGATTAGCGTTGGTTGGTGGGTTGCTTGGCTTGCTTCCTGTTTCTTTGCTTTCTTTCCTTTGCCTTTTTCTTTGCCCATCTCCTTTTTCTGCTCACTGTCTTGTTGTTTAGAACTTTGTGCAGCCTGTGCATATATTCTGGATTGGACTGTGGCGGCCGTGCTCTGGGCTGCTTGCTGGGTTTGCTTCGTTCTTTTTTCCAGTTCTTCCACTTGTCGTCCAAGTTTGAGGTTGGCGTCTTGTAGGTTGATGAGAAATCTGGACTGATTGTTGATTTTGTTGCATAAGGCAGTGAATACATTGGCAATAAATATGCCAAGTAGTGCGGTCTTCGTGGGCTCTCCCGTTAAGCCTTGTTGTTCACTTAGTAGTTCCACAAAGGCTTGTGTTCTGATGGTGGACCCTGTGAGCTCCTCTAGCGTCTGTAGTGGATTTTCAGTGATTTGGCTTGGGGCTGGGGTCTGAAAGGGCCCAGGGGCTGGTCGCTTTGGTTTTCTAGGGGTGGCATTGACGTCCGTCATTTCTTTGTCTTTTCCTTTGAATTGTTCATCCGTGGTGAGGAAATCTCCATCGCTGGTGTATTGCGCAGCTGGGGTATCCTCGTCCCATGATCCGATATCCCTACCCCCAAATGCACTTTCTGGGGCAAAGGTGACTTGTGGATGTAGGGTGGTAGTACATGAGGGTGTTGGAGATGTGTGCTGACTAATATTGGCAGGGTTTCTGAAAAGCGGTTGGGCGACTTGACTTTGTGTTATTTGCATAAGGGGGACTTGGGAGCGCCCCTCGATCTGCCACTTGTGCGCAGGTGGGATTTGGTACAGCTGGGCTAAGTTCTTGGGGATAGTGTGATGAGTTGAGGTATTCGACGGTGTTGGGGCCCTTGTGGGGGTGAACGGTTGTTGCTGAGATGAAGGCATATTTGCGACCGTGTAAGCGAGGCTAGGTCTTGCACGTTATCACGATGTCTCCCATGCTGGGTTTATTGATCAGGCTATAAAGGCACCAGAGCACACTGCGGTGGTGATGCGTGACCAGGAACCCATCGGTACATGTCCAGGTAAGGATAGTCCCCTGTGGAGCAAGCTCTATCTGAGCGCCTATCCCCTGGGCAATGAGGCTAAGGTATTCTAGGTCGTTGTCTTTGCTGAGCAGTTTTATGACGATGAAAAGGTGATAAAGAAGAGCGTAAAAGAGGAGTAGGAAAAGGTAGAATGTAGGGGGGGGTTTGGAGAGTCTGAGAAGCCTGTAAAGGAGCATCTAGGGGGGGGGGGTAATTCATTTTTATTCTTTATGGTCGCGTAAGCGACCATCTACAAAAGAACATCCTCGTACAGCTATGGAAAGCTATGAAGTAATAAGAAAACATCTCCTCCGAAAAACACAGAAAAGTAGCGCAAAAACAATCTAACATAAGTGGAAAAGAGTCCGCAAAGTCAAATCCAAATCACCATAAGAAGGGGCAAACTCCTCCGCAAGAAAATCTAACACGTCAGATAAATTACTAGAGGGGCTAAGGAAAGTAGAGGGGGGGGTAGCTTATCCGTCAACCGGAGCTACCTCCATGAAAGGCTTCCAATCTAAGAAATATCTATACGGCCCGCCCGTAGAACACGGGCTAGGCGGCGCTGGGAACGGGGTACAAGATGGGGGTCTATTAGGCACAGATCGAACAGGTATGGCCACATGGTATTCGTATGCATGGGTCCTCGTTGGTATCCCGGTCTTTGTTTTCGATATATACATCGCTATCTGTTTCGTTTCCTCCTCCGAGCGGAACATGGCTTCCAGGTCACGGGGCTTGGGTATGTACTTTTCGCGTGCTTCTGTCCTTGCTGGGCACTCTAGTATCGCGTGCTGTATGGTTTCGTAGTACTGGTGGCAGTGTGTGCAGAGGTGATCATTATGTCCCCATGAGGTGTGGGCAGAGAGATGCGACTTCCGGGACCTCATCTGGAATATTCGGCTTGCTATTTCGATCGGTAATCTGAAGATTTAGTTTTCGCCAAGGGACACTTCTTCTTCGTCTCTTGATTTTTCGGCTGTTGTTGTTTTCCACTGTTCGATTAGTTTTTCTTTTATTTTTCTCTCCAAGGTTTCGGTGGGGTATAAGGACGGGGTGACCTCGCCGGCTTTGATGACTCCGTGGAATCTCATTCCAGTTTCCAGGTAAGGGAGGATGCTGCGCAGGATTTTGTCAATGTGGACTGGTGGGGAGCTTCCGGGTTTGTGTATGTTGGGGGCGCTCCACTTTTGGATGTATAGGCCTTTCTTTTTTCCTCCGACCATTCTCCTTTTCAGATAGTTGCGGTAGGTATCCTTTGGGTTTCTTGCGGCGAGGGCTGGGTATGTGTCCGGTAGTACTGACGCGATCGGGTGCTCCGGATCAGTGATGGTCGATACTCTTAGGACGTATTTTTCCCTTAGGTACTTGATCCAGATTTCTGGTGAGGGGATTTTTGCCTGGGCTAGTATCTGGTGCACATTTGTATTTCGGAAGTGTCCGGTTACCCATCTTGCCATTTTACTGAACTGGGTGTTGAGGAGTTTGATTGTCGTTTGGTCTGGTTCAAAGACAGTTGCCCCGTATGTCATTTGTGGTATTAGCATTCCCATTACAAGGCGTCTTCGGTTATGTGGGGTTAGCCCTTTGTGCTTTGTGTTGTCCCTTCTGATGAGCGTAAACTGTTTCATTGCATGTGCGATGCGGATTTCGTAGTGGGCATGCGGGGTTCGCTTAGTGGACGCGAAATATCCTAGGTACCGCGCTATCCGTTTAGGCGTTATCTGCACTCCTCCTATCTCTACCGGTTGTTTCTCGTCTTCTGGTGTGCTTTCATGATGTACTTCCCAGTGTATTAGGTCTGTCTTGGGTGCGGAGAACTTTATTTTCATCGGTCTTGCTTTGGTTTCTAGTCGCTGAAACTCTTTCCAGATTTTGCCGTTATTCTCTTTTCTGTTTTTGGAATAGACTGTGACCGCAAAATCGTCTATGAAGGATCCCTTGCTTTGTGGTTCTTGACACTCGTGTAGCGGGGCGACGTATATGACGAATAGTAGTGGGGAGATTGGTGAGTTTTGTGGGGTTCCAGATTTTACGTGGTGTAGGGTTTCTGTTGCTCCTGGGAAGACCATCTGCATGGTTCTATTACTCATGAACGACAGTATCCAGTTGGTGAGATATTCTGGGGTGTTCCCATTTTCGAGTCTTTTTTTGAGTTCCGCTTATTCCATGTTGTCAAAGGCTCTGTAAAGGAGCATCTAGGGGGGGGGGGGAAATTCAAATTTATTTTATGTTTACGACCCCGCTAGGGGTCGTCTAAAAGAACCTCCGCTTGCAGCTATGTCAAGCTATGACGGAGGTAAAAAGACAGCTGACCTATTGTCGGTAGCGAAGTCTACGGCTAACATAAAATACACAGCTTATTCCTGAATCCTCCTCGCTTACACGCAATAAACTAAACAAGAGACGGGGCGGGAAGGTAAAGAACGGTGGGGGAAAGTAAAACTCTAAGAAGAAAACGTGACCGGCACAACAGCGACCACCCAGTACGTCAAAACAGCAGGAAAACTTTAAGCGAAAAGGAAAAAGAAAAGCCCAGGGAACCCCTTTCCCATCTCCAGCGAGGTGAACCTTACAACAACCGGAAGGAATCAGGGTAAAAGCGAGAAACATTAACCAAAGAAAAAGGGAAGAGAAGAGGACAAAAGAGAAACACAGAGCAAAACTTTTACACAAAGGGAACAACACAATCAGAAAAAATAAGATGAGATACCGAGGGGCCCTAAGTCTCCATTCCCTCTTCCATCACAGCACGCAGGTTCTCCACTCTCTTGTTATTTTCAGCCAAGGCTTGCAAATAGGTTGGACAGAGGGGATCGTTGGCGGGGTGGGCAGCATTGCAATTGGCACACTTAAGTACCGTATGGTCGCATTGTCGTCCGCGGCGTTTACACTTGGTGTTGCCACAGGAGTGTTCGAAGATGGCATGGGGGCCCGCGCAGATGCGGCAGCGGGGGGAAAAGGTGCACTTCAGCTGGTGATGGCCGAAGCGACAACATCTGGAGCATTGGGTGGCCTTCGAGAAGGCAATGTAGGGATCGGTCCTGCGGTTCTTGTTAAGTATCGTCAGACCTTGTGAGATGCGGTAGTGGTTGTTGTTCACCACAACGGTGATGACAATCGAGGGTGCGGGCTTGGTAAAGGAGCATCCAACAGCCTACCTTAAATACCAATTCCATTATAAGAAATGACTCATAGATGACTAAGGAAATAGAAGGAAATATAACCCTACAGATCATCTATGACAAGTATTCTGATCACTAATCTCCTTTCTTGCATGGCCTAGAAGAGTCCGGTTCTTAGACAGGCAAAGATTAGCAATCTATGAGCAATGGACCACCATAACCTCTGACATGTCATGTCCTCTCATGATGACTGGTTCGATCGGTTATGCTGCCCATTCTGTAAGGGTGACTGAGTCCCACCATGATGTGCCGATGTTCCGATCATGTATTTCACTTGGATATGGCATCACAGATCATCACTCGCATGATGAGTCATTAGAGGTGTCATGTGTAAGACCAATAACGTAGAGCCTTCATAAGACGGGTAGAGCCTAGTAGCTGTGATGGTGTAACACTTACTGGGTACATTATTGGTACTAGTCTATCCTTGTGCAAGTCTGTAGTACCGTGGAACTGTAACACTATACCCCTTCTAAGGTGCAATGCCCTCATTATGCATAAGACATTAGCCAGTCTACTGTTTCAATGTCCCCCTAACACCCTTGAGGATTTCAGGTGAGTCTGGGAAAAGGACAGTCTGCGATCCATGCTGATGTTATCTCTGTTGCATATGCCTATGCAACCTCTTGCTTTTCTTGCTAGTTTCAGTTGACAGTGAGTGGGAAGGGGTCTTAGCCTACCTATCCTACTCTCCTTTACTTTGTGAGTAGAGCCTCCTTAGGCCTTTTTGGATTTGCTTCAGCATACAGGTTCTTGGTTCAGAAATCAACCAGCTGATTGATAGGTTCCCCATTAACTAGTAGGTTCTCCAACACTTCCCATGAAGCTTCCACTTCTGAATATCCTTCCCAGAGTGCATAATACTCTAAATGCTTTCCCTTCCTGTTATAATAGCACTTGGTGATTTGCTTAACAAAGTAAGCTGGGACACTGTCATTGTCTTGATAAGCCAGAGGAGCTGCCATAGGTAACTATTCTAACATATTATAGGGCTCCAGCTACGAAAGGTGGAAGACAGGGTGTATTTTCTATGTTTATGGGAGTTTGAGTTTATAGGCACGGGGTCCAATTTAGGAGACTAATTAGACTGGCCTGGCGTATTTGGTGTCAAGTTTCTTGGAGTTCTTCTAGGCTGGGAGGTAATCTCTTTAGAGTAGGACAAGATTGCCAGGTTTTTGTTCTGGGAAGGCTGCATGTTTTTTGTCATACCAATGGACCATGTGTTTCTAGACAGTGAGGAGTCTTTGTCTGATCTCCTGCCAGTTCCTTTCTAAGGTTTCTAATCTATGGTAGAATTTAAGTGTGCTGACTGCATCCAGAGATAGATGATATCCATAGTTAGTGAAAAAGGGAGTTTGATTAGTGCTAGGGGAGACTGAGTTGTTGTAGGCAAACTCAGCCAGGGGAAGGAGAAGTGACTAGTTAGATTGATTGAATGTTATATAGTTTCGAAGGTAAGCTTCCAAGATCTGGTTAAGGTGCTCAGTTTGTCCATCTATTTAGGGGTAATTCAGCATGGACATGGAGAGTTGGACTTTTAGGTTCTCCCTGGCAATTTTCCACCAAGCTTGGAACTTGGGGTCCCAGTCGCTCACTATATTAGATGGGAGGCCATGATGTTTCCAGATCTGGGTGATGAAGACACTCGCGAATTCCTTCAAGTCAACATTCTGATGCAAGGGTATGAAGTGCACCATTTTGGTGAACTGATCAACTATTACCTAAATTTGAGTATAGCTATCTGAGAAGGGAAGGTCAGTGATGAAGTCTATAGAGATCGATTACCATAGTTCGTAGGGGACTTCCAAGGGGAGAAGCTGCCTGTAGGTCTTATGTCTTCTTGCCTTGTTCAATTGACACTGGTTATAGGACAAGACATATTGTACAATGTCCTTTCTGAGTGTAGGCCAGTAGAAGTCCCAAGTAACCAGTTCGAACATTTTATCTCATCTGATGTGGCCTGCTAAGGGGTGATCATACCTGGAATCAAGGACCTTAGTACGAAGGGAAGAGGGGACAAACTACAATTTGTTGAACATTAGTAGGCCATCTTGCACCTTGTAGTTGGGAGGTATTCTACTCATTAACTCCTAGGTTTTAGGGTCCTTAGCCAATTCTATTCTTAGTTCCTGTATGAATTTGGGCTTGAACATGTAATTAGCTTATTCAGAGGCTGTAATGTATTGACCAGGTTTGAGGAACAGAACTTCAGGTTCAGGTGCCCCCTCTGTAGGGGCGTGGTCTCCACACCTAGACAGAGCATCTGCCTTGGTGTTTTTAGTCCTAGGGTAATATACGATCTTGTAGTCGATGCTCCCAAGCTTCTCCATCCAGCTAGTTTGGTGCTGAGAAGGTACTATAGTGGTTGCGAAGTACTCCAAGTTCTTGTGGTCAGTTAAGACCTGGACCAGATATTTTGCTCCTTCACACCAATGTCTCCACTGATAATGAAGACAGTCGACTATTGCTAGTATCTCCTTGTCATATATCTTATAATTCATCTCCGTAGGTAGCATTTTACAGGAGTGAAAAGTGATCAGATGAAGTGCATTTATTTAGTACGAGAGAACCTCGCCAATGGCAAAGTTGCTCACATCAGTCTCTACAAATAGAGGTAAGGGGGAATTATAGTGGGTAAGAATCAGTGCTAAGGTAAAGGAGTCCTTGAGAATATCAAAGGCCTGCTCTTGCTTAGGCCCCCAGGTCTATGGTGTTTTGTCCTTCGTAAGGTCCATTAAGGGTGCCGCCTTCTTTGAGAAGTTGAGAATGAAGATGCAGTAGAAGTTAGTGAACCAAAACTGGTAAGGCAGTAAAAAAGCTAGCTTCAACACTGCCCACTCCATCCCTTGTCCCTGTGACTATCACTACCACTGAGAACACATGGGCCTAAGTCATTTGTAAAAACAAAGCTAAGGCCTTGGCTATACCACCTACCCCTGCTAATACTCCTACCCCTAAAAAGTACCTATACAAGAGGGAGAGATAGATAATTGTCAACCTGGAGGGAGAAATCCCCTCCTTCACTCCCATCACCATCCGTGGCAAAGTCAACAAAGCACTCGTCGATAAAAAAGCACCCTCCAGCTAGCGCATCTGCTCTGTTTGCCAAGCAGGCCCCTGTAACATCTTGCTCTCTGTGATGGAGAATACCACCGGCTAGTAAGTGCTTACCTATAAGGTGAATATTGAGGAAGCTGTTCGAAAGCACTTCCCTAACACTACTGGCCTACGCCAAAACTTCCTTCACAAGAAGTACATCGTGTACAATGTGCCAACCCTCATCCTTAATACCTCCGAGGTCAAGTACATGAGCAAGATCAGAAGTGAGATCGAGACATACAAACACAGAGTACTCCTGGCCCAAACCCCACGCTGGCTGGTATATAAGGACAAGCTCATCAGCAAAACTGCCTCCTTTATGGTAGTTACTGTCATAGTCAACAACAAACACTACGACCTCTCCTAGGGACTGTCCATCCTTAATAAGGTATGTAGGACTAAATAATACCTCTCCTTCTCCTACACCACCCAGTGAATGCGCTGCTGCTGTTACTGCCACCACTATCTCCAATCCACTTTCCCTCTACAGTGCCACCTTTACACTAGCCCCTATACTCTCTGCGAGCATTCCTGTGGTAATGCAGAATGCACATGCAAAGGGAGATTGTGTGACCACACAGTGTTTAAATGTACTAACTGCCTTGCCCCTCACCCCACCAAGGATCCTGCCTGCCCTGACTACCTCCAAGCTTTGGCATAGAGGAACTAAAGGGTAGATGACCTCCATACCGCTACTGCTAAGTCAATAGAATCCTAGATCCCCTCCCCCTAGCTTTTCTCTTTCTTCTATAGACATTTCTCTTAGCTTGCTCAGTAACTGTTTCTTTGTGTTGGGTTTCTCCTGCCTTTTTGTTTCCTTATGATTATTTGACTTGTATATACTTATACCTCATAGTCTACCGGTTATTCTAAGGTTTGCCTGGCTGGAGAGGAGTAGGAGGGTCATAGCCTTTTCTTGTTTAGTTGTTGCTTACATGTTTTTCTGCTTCTTTCCTATGACCAGGGCCACCGATCACATGGTTTAGATTGTGATACTTTTTCCTTTGTCTTTTCTCTTTTCTTTTTTCAGTTCTGTTAGGGAAGAAACAGGTGATACGCCATAGTCATGGACTGCATGCAGATGGCCTAGGTAGCTATAGAAGAAGTATAGTAGTTACCAAATAGAACTAAAGCATCATCATCATCATCCTATATATATGATTATATCTTTGTTCTTAAATGAATGTATATGCCCTATCTATATAATAGTGACTGTATAAATCAAATTGCCTATTTTTATTATATTTTTCCATATGAATGTTACCCTAAGAGTGCTTAGAAAATGAAGGTACATACCTGATGCTGCTATAAATACAACTATGTATTTATTCTTAAATGAAAGTACATACCCTATCTATACAATAGTGACTGCAGGAATCAAATTGCCTATTCTTGTTATTTTCAAGATGTATGAATGTTACCCTGATAGTACTTAGTGAGTATTACTCCTATGTATATGACTATAGCCTTGCTCTTGAATGAGTATACCTGACCTATCCATATAAAATTAACTGAAGGGCCATTATTACCTCTTATTATATTCAATAGCTAAACAAATCTTTACCTACAAGGCCATGATTAAAGAGGCTTTATGTAAGTACTTCCCAACTATAACTAGATTTAGCTAGAACTCCATCTATAAGAAGTATATTGTGAACAATATAGCTACCCCAATTCTCAACACTTCAGAATATGAACACATATCACTTATCTATCATGAGATTAATATATATAACTATGAAGTACTTCTTACCTAAACCTTATACTATATTACTTCTAAGGATAAGATAGTTAGCAAGCCTGCCTTATTAGTTATTATTGATGTAATTATAAACAACAACCATTACTAAATCTTATAAGGGTAGATCATTCTCAATAAGAATCACTAGACTGACCTATACATTCCCTTCTTAAAGGCTACGTAGTGTTACTACTATTGCTGCTACAGTCATCATTAACTGAAGTACACCCCCCCCCCCCCCCCCTTACTGCTGCCTATGTGCTAGACCCTATGCTATCTTTGAACACCAATGTAGTAATACAGAGTGTAAATGGAAAGGCTGATAATACAACCATATACTACTTAAGTATGATAATTACAATGCCACATACCCTTCCACCAACCCACTTTACCCAGCTTACTTAAAAGTATTAGCTGATAGTAATAAGTAAGTGGAAAACCTGTATGCTGTGATAGAAGAGGGAATGGATACTTAAGTCTGCTCAATATTTCATTTCTGTAGTGCTTTTGCTATTCCCTTATTATAAGTTTCTCATGTGTTTACCTTGTGTTAAGTTTCTCTTTAGTCTTTTTCTCTTTCCCTTTTCTTTAGTTAGTATCAGTTACTTATACCTTATTCCCTACTATTTGTTCTAAGGTTTGCCTCTCTAGAGATGGGAAAAAGGTTACTTAGGCTTTTCATTTGTAATATACATAAGTTTCTGCTTCTAGTTTTATGTACTATATTGCTGGGTTTTCTGCTAGTCACATTTCATTTTAGAGTTCTGCTTTCCCTATCACTCTTTCCTTTCTAACTTGTTTCTTCTCTAGTTAATTGCATGTAAATGAGGAGGATTCAGGAATGCTCTATAATTTATCTTACTTTTGTAGACCTTGTGATACTGACCTCAAGTTAACTATCTTTTTTCCTCCTTTATAGCTTAGGATAACTACATAAGGAGGCTCTTTTAGATAACCCCTTTAGGGTTATAAAGATAAAATAAAATGATTTCCCCCCCACCTTATTCTTGTTATGTTCTCTTTTTGGTTATGGTACTTAGCAGAAGATTTCCTTTCATCTTCTTCTCACCAGCTATATCTCTGATTTTAATTAAGTGTAAATGCCATACTGGAGGATTGAGGATGTTAATCTGACTAATAAAAAAAAATCAAAGGTGTCTTGTCATGTTCTCTTCTCTTCTTGCCTACTTAGTATAAAGCTACTTCTCTATGACCACTATTGTAGAAGCCTTTGAGTCTACCTTCGATCCTAAAGAATATATTCATCTATTCTCTTCTTCACATCTTCTCTACCCTGAACATATAGGAGAGCTACATTTTAGTAGAGCAATCAACATAGTTGAGATATCTGAGTTCACTCAGTAACACTAGCAATGTGTGCCTAGCATAAGTCTACTGAACCTTTACATTCCATATAGGGTGATCTGTCACAATCTAGATTATATAAGTGTTAGAAAAGTTTTTGGTTGCATGAAGCAGCAAAATTTTTTTTTGCTTTACTGTTTGTTGGGATTTGGCCTTCAGAACAAGCCTAAATATGACATAAATTTAACGGGACCGTGCATTACAAAGGCAAATACTGGTATTAACCCCAATCTGGAACACCCTCCACTAATCAGGGAGAATCTTAGCAAAATTTTGAAATCTCACCAAGACGTTGTAACATTGCCTGGGTTATAGCTGGATAGATGGTTTTGAAGATACTCAACTCCCTTACTGATGTATTCTGCGATCGAGAATGGTATATGCGGAGCGGTTGCATGAGGTTTGTTTAGTTACCGGTACTCTACATGTATGGTCAGAAATGCCGACGGATTTTTCTTGGATTTTTTTTCTCAGATGGTCTGTGCTTAAAAACAATAAATGACGTAAATTCAAGCACATCTTTGTAAACACGCTTTTTCGATTCTTGATCAAACATGGCCCAGAGGTTTGTTGAAATAATAACTTATCGCGACGCTCGAAGCAGACATCGAAGGCTAAACTATTCTTTCCGATGTGCTCCAAGGTGTAACCTGACGCCGAGGAACCCAAAGCACAGCCCGTGCAACTTCGGCAACAGCTCCTATGTCGACGATGACGACCTTAGCGATGCAAACGATACCAAATGCCGCGATACTAGTCCTGGCACACTAAGGGGATCCGTCGTTCCAGTGTTCGTAGTAATCCAATAGCCCTTCCGTTTTCGAGGGTCACCTTGCCCTTCCAAGAAAAGAACATCCCTGCCTATCCCTCATGATCATCTACCCTACATCTACAGATAAGAGTACCATGTTCAGCGAGTCATCTCATAAGAGAGGCTGAAAAATAAATTCAATTGATGTTGAGAGGATATCGTGTCTTTTGGTCTTGCGCGTTATGGACCCCGAGAGTCCACGTGATATCAAAATTGATTAATTTCCACTTGAGTAAGCGACTGTGGCTCATGTAATATCTAGAGCAAGAGTGTATTGTATAGCATTTGAGGTCCCCCACATTCAACACAGAATCCACTATAACGATAATACGAAGGTGCTCAATTGTGAATTGGACACCAAGTACTACAATATCTGTAACAACGCCTTCATGTCTGAAACTGCGATCCGCTATTCCCGTCTTTAGTCGAAGTCCAGTTAAAAGCTGGGCTTTTTAACCCATACACTCCATTGTCATGCTGAACGGATCAAGAAAGCATCGGAAATTGGTTTTGTTGGTCGACCAGTCGTGAACCTTGAATTTGACATCTTTACCTATCCGGCTATTTCTTGAAAATAACTGACCCCCCGGAAGACATAGATATATGGACCATCTCTTTAGAGGACGAAATGAAAGTCTTCATGAATGTAATGCCTTTGCTCAAAAGTAGTCGTCGATTGCTAATGGAAAATGCCCACAGATTAGTAAGACAGAAACCTTGGTCTCGGAAAGACAGTGAACATATTTATTTTACTTTCTATAAATCCTCTTATTAGCTGCTGCTTTTCTGATACTATACTTGCTGCTTCTGAGTATAATTAACAGTAATATATGATGTGTTCCACTCTCCTCAATAATTTTAAATTTTTAGTTTTAATTTTGTTTCCTTGACTCTTGTTTTTGGTTTTTCTTTATGTATATATATACATATATTAGATAGACATAAAAAAACCAATCAAAAGATCATATTAAGAACCGGAAATTTGTCCAAAACGAAAACTGGTTAGAATCAGAAAAAGAACCGAAGAGGTCATGTTCTAGCACCTCATCTTATTTAATCGAAAATGATCATACATAAAAGATTGAGTAACATTTTCTCAAAATCACGTAACTAACACTAGCAAGTGCAGCCAAAAAGAAAAGAAACGATGTAAAGTTGACTCCCAAAAAATTTCGTCTCTCCTACAGCCCATTACTCTCTACCTTGCCACTATCACCTCCTCTCAATCCCTTCCCTACCTGCGCTCACGTT
>JABYPW010001166.1:0-17286 GCA_016880775.1 Phymatotrichopsis omnivora
GGGGGGGGGGGGGGAGGGGTTTCCACGGCTGATGGGTTCACGGTTGGGAAACAGAGACGATATTTACAGGTACGTAGGAAATAGACTACAATGATCAATTAACCACCACCAATAATTACAGAACATAGCCAAAACAGCCCCGCAATAACCGATAACCGACCGACGAAAAATAACCCGCAACAACTGAATTTTCGAGTCTCCGGATCCGTTGATAAATTGGCATATATGTCCCTGGATTGGCCGTGACTAACGCATCGATATAGGATGGAAAGAGGTGAAACTGGCGAAGTTGTCCGGCAAGATTATCTTGCAGAATTGCTTTTTTTTTTTTTTTTTTTTTTCACTCCACGTTATTTGCACCGCTTCGGTAATCGCCTGAGGGTGGGTGTCTTCGCTGATGGCAATTGTCGAAGGAAAGAAAGACACACCGAAGCCATTTTTGCCTGCAAGAGGCTCCATGTGATAAATCCTCAAGCCCCCCAACATGTATGATCCAGGCATAGAGTTTTCCACAATAATAAATTCTCGTACATCGGGAAAGAGCGGATGTAGACGAAATGGACAGTCATGCGCTCTACAGTCAACGATAACCCGTTTGCAATCGGGCTTGGTGATCCGGTATTAAAAATCCCATGATGGAATCTTTGAGTTGTTGAAGAGAAGAAAACTCGTCGCCTTGAGCGATTGCTGCCATTGTGGATATACGCGGAGCTGGTGGTGGAGGTGATGGGGTCGTTGTTTGTTGGTACGAAAGAAGTTTACTTATATGCTCGGTGCTTGGAGGTGATTTTACATACCACAGGTTTGCGTTGTTACTGGGGAAACATAAAAGTGGCATTGTAGGGTTGTACGGCATTTTACAACGTTATGTACCAAACGAGTGGCATTTTTAAAGGTTTGCTGTTTCGATTATCGTCTAAAGGGAAGAGATTCCTGTTCGACATTGGCTCGTGTGAACTCTTAATGAAGTCTTGCCATGCGCACTTGAAAGGTACAAAAGCTCGATAAGGGGGAAAAAAAGTATGTATACGTAGTAGATTGTTTGCCCTCTTCCACTAGGGAAATCCCCCCCGTTCTATACGTATAGAAAGCCCTCAACACGAAATAAGAGAAAACCCAACGAACGAAAATCCCAAAGGTAACCCAGAGGCCCCGAAAGCCATACAAGCGTAGAGAGAATAATAAACAGAATATTCGCGGAACAAACGCCTCCGTACAATACTAGCAAATAAAATGATGAGCCGATTTTTTGATTATGTAAGCCATCATCGAACCCGCGATTCCCTTATTTCTCCGGCGACACCCACATAACCACGCAATCCGACCGTAAAAATTTATGCTCAATTAAAAGTGTAGATGAAATAGAATTATTTAAAAATACATTGATACTTTGTAACCCTTCCTAATGCCTTCAAACATAGCCTTACTCTTTTGGGCATAGATTTGCACATCTTTTCAAAGTCCCTAGGAGTAATGCGTTCCCACTCCTCCAAAATCGCATTTTTAACCGGTCCTTGTCTTGTACAGGAAGGCTCTTTTCTTTTTTGTATCCTCTTCTTAAGTAAGCGCCAGAGATTCTCGGTGGGGTTGAGGTCCGGTGATTTTGCAGGCCAAGGTAACTTTTTCATCCTATATTTCTTCACCTCATCACATGCACGTACTGTATGGCAGCTAGCATTATCCTCCATAACCTTATGTTCTCTTTCCTTCTTTCTGTAAAAAGGTGTTAGGTAAGGTTTTAGAACCAACCTAGTATATTTTTCAGCGCTCATGTGCCCTTCATCCAAAATAACCATAGGACCATTTTTACTAGGATTGCAAGGTAACGGGACTCCCTGCAAGATAGCCTTGGAGGTCTCCTGGGTCGAGGTGCATTCTTGACATGCGGGACCTCGCTTTTCAGGTCTCGGCGGTCCTGGTATCGCCGTACTATGCCGCCAACAGTTGATTTAGGAATAGCAGTCTTTTCAGAGATTTTCTAGTAAGAATAACCCTCTTCATGAAGGGTTATTACTTGGACTCGCTGTTTAGAAGGAGTTTCTTTTCGCTTTTGGGGAGGCATTTGGATGATGGTGTTGTGATTTACATATTTACTTGAACCCGCACATAAAAATTTATACGTACATAGCAGGGCAGGAACTTGAGGAGGGGTGCCAAGCATCGCTTATATAATTGGTTCATCACTTATTTGCTACATGTAGTATAAAATTGTACTTAGTACTATGTAGTACAATTATAACAAATATGTTCAGCCACTTACATAAGCAAGGCTTGCACAAACCCACGAGTGAAACAAAACTTAGGTTGTCCCATGGCTCCTAGATTATTTTTTAGAAGCAGTAGTTAGCCTAATGTACAATGCTTTAAAATGCTAGTACTGCACAAGAAAATTTATCTTCAAATAAATATTTAAAATACCATGAAAAAATAAAAAAATTTATGTTTAAAATGATGGAAAATATCTATTCAGTTATTAACTTAGTTGTGCACGCATTTATGGATATCGTAATTCTCTTTTGTGGTGTGGGAGGGTGGTGGGAGGAGCCAAGCCTCGCTTATGTAGGTGGACGAATATATATTTGCTATTATTGTACTAGTACACACGCTGGGGTACTTATTCGTGTCTTTTGTGATCGGAGCAGCACACATGCTCCCACTTTTTGTATCATCCGATTTCCACCAGGGACAGCGTGCAATCTCTCTCTACCGAAAGAGAATATCGTTTCGTCAAACCTATAACTTACGAGACCTCTTAGCTCAGAAACAAAGGTACGCACCCGCGCACGTGCGGCTCATGATTAATCACTCGAAAACTTGTATCCTGCCTGCTCAGCTTTTTTCCAGAATATCGAACTAGAAATATCACTTACTGACTCCAGGACATTTAGGGGGCTGAATTCCCTATCCAAAAACTCAGGAAGAATGCAGCCGAAGCAATGTTTCCCAATAAACCAAGGCCCAAGAGAAATTCAACCACACCGCCACACAAGCAGCACGTGACAGACGCCACTACATATAATGGAAAGTTCACGCGTCACGACTAACAGCCCCGCTTCGCGTTTTTTTTTTTCCCCACCGCTGCCCCACCTCATTCCCTCTTTCCTCCTTTCCATCAATCTTCATCAATTCTCTATGTCCGAAGGAAAACAGCCCGCTCCAATTCCCCCAAGTGGAATTACGCCTGCCGCTGACAATGCCTCGTCCGTCCCGCCTTCTGAAAGAGCTCTTTCTCTCGCACGAGAGATACCTCGAGCGGATGAGGAAGCATCTTCAGCAGCCGTACAAGGCCCTCTTCCGGATTGTAAGGCTTGCGTTCAGCCCGCTATTGAAGATTCTTTACAAGCTGGCCAAAACAACGATCAAGCCATTCAAGGAATCCTACCAGGAAGCGAAGCACGAGCACTATTTCGAGAGGAAAATCCTCCACCGGCTGAAGAGGGGCATTTGCCGGCAGACGCAGGACGTACTTGTGCCCTTCAAGATCTACCTTCGCGGTATGAAGCAATTCCTCAGCCCCCTCCGAGCACTCTCCAGGTCTCTGAGACACAAGCCACCACTTTCAAGACAGAACTTCCTCCGGAGCCTGCGGGAGTGCACACCGGATACACCGACGAGAATCCCGAAGGCAATGATGAGGACTACAAATCCGCGCAATCCGCGCAATCCGAGAAACCAGATCCCCGTGTAATTCGGAGTAGTCTCCAACGAGCGCTGGAACAAATGGAAGCCCCGGGTACGTTTGGAGCCTCTGGATCGTCGTCACGTGCGCCGAATCCCGCTCTATCGATAGATAACATTGGTACTGTTGGAATTCCGTTGTCGTCGCGAGACGCCGAAGCAGTCATGAGCGTAGGCGTCCAAGCACCCTTCGGACATGGTGAAAGGACAGTTTTAGATACTAGTGTTCGGGATACTTGGGAGTTGAGGCCGGATCAGGTGAGGTTTTTAAATCCAGATTGGGACGTGTGGATTAGGGATGAGGTGATCCCAAAGGTTGCGGCCGATCTAGGGGTTCGGTCGGAGACGGTTGGGTTCCAGCTGTATAAAGTGCTGTTGTATAAGAAAGGGGGTCATTTCAAACCGCATAAAGAGTATGTTTATCCTTGCTATCTAGCGGAATAGTAACATGCTATTGTTTTTACCTGGATAATCGATCTTGGATAATCGATCTATGTGCACACCAATGGAAGCTGATTGGATATTTTCGATGCTCGGCACAGTACCGAGAAAGCACCGCGCATGTTTGGAACGCTTATGATTGTTTTGCCGTCGTTTTTCACCGGAGGAGATGTCAAACTCCAGCATGGCAAGCAACAAAAGAAATTCTCTTTCGGTGGGCTAATTTCTGCTACTAAAACTGCGTATGCCGCATGGTACACCGATATCCTTCATTGGGTTGAACCGGTGACTTCCGGGTACCGTTTCGCCCTGTCGTACAATCTCGTGGCTACCGGGCCTCCAGAATCGATCCCCCAACTTCCAAATAACGAGTTTGCAATTTCGTCGTTGCAGGATACCTTGCGTAACTGGAACAAGACCGTGGAGTATGGATATTCAGTTCCCTCAAAGTATTTCTGTTGGATGTTGGATCACGAGTATTCGGAACAGAGTATCAAAAAGCATAATGTCAGCGCTTTAAAAGGGGTCGACAGAACCCGTGTCAAACACTTGATTGAGGCCGCAAAGGAGTTCGGAATCGATGTTTTCCTGGCCACGATGGAGTTGCATCAATGCGGTAGCGCGGAGAGCGACGATTACGGATATTATAAGCGAGGCCGCTGGGAGGATTATGAAGATCCGGATGACTACAGCATGGACGAACTTTTAGACTCGGACTTGAGCATATCGAAGTTTGTATGCTGTAAGACGGGGGTCTCGTTGGGTGATTTTTCAATACAGAACGTCGGTGCCGAGGAACATGTCATTCCGGATAACTACTGGGAAGATATGGGTGGAGAACCAAATAGAAAGGAGTTTGGAGGTTATACGGGAAATGAAGGTGCCACGATTGACTATTGGTATTCGAGCACCGCGGTAGTGCTTTGGCATCGCCAAGACAGAAAATCGGTGTGCGGCCATGCAGATGGGTCATGCTTTCTGGCGAAGGGATTCTGGGAAGGCAATGAAGCGGAGAGAGTTCGGTACGCAGAAGATCTAATTAACGAATATTTGGAAAAGCAGTCAAAAACCACCCATTCGTATTACAGTTATAGTTATGGAGGCACTCAGTCAGAGAAGGCAAAGAAACTGCTGGATTTCGCGATTGAAGTTAAGAGAATTGATTTGTTTGCCGCGGTCATGAAGGCGTCGAAGGACGACGATGTTGCAAAAATCAAGGTGGCGGCAGACATATTTGGAAAGGAGGCCATCGAAGATGTGTAAGTAAATAACCGCCTTTCATACAGTGCCTGTGTAAGCAGCTAACATTGCCCATTGTACAGAGTCGTGGCTTGCATACAGAATAGCAAGAACATGGAAACGAAAATAAGTTTGGCTCAGGCATACTTGATGGATGAGAATAAAATCGTCGAGAAGGTGATCAAGCCAGTACTAGCAAACATCAACTTAGGTCATACGAGCATGAAAGACGAAGCTTTAGAATATTTGTCCGTGATCTATACAACCTTCCACAAGGAATTTTTCGAGAGGCAGTGAGTACCGTTAACATTCACATATTTTCCAACATTAACACACGAAACTTATATTTTACTTCCCAATAGCGTCATCCCAAATCTGCCAAAAGACTACTCCAACACTTCCTTCTACCTCGCACTATACACTCGCGCCCCAATTCCCGCACTCTTCAACACAACCTTCCCCGAAGTTGTGCGGGCATATAATCCCAACCTCGAACCCGCTGGAGTAGTGAGCACATACAATAGATATGCCAACTACCATCTTAATGACCTTACCCAACAGCTCATCTTCCTTTGCATCCAAAGGAACACTCCTGACCTCGCAACCATCGTTATCCAAAAGATTAAGGACCTCAAGGCCCCCGCGGATCCCCAAGGCATAGCATCGCACCAAACCACAATTTTTATGTTTCTAGGCATTGTCCGCGTTGAACTGGCGCGTGTTGGAATCCCATGGACGGCCCAGCCCTATGTCTCATTGTTCCGCAACTTCTTCTTCGATAACGTTCTCGCACACCTTGCACCCAAACCTCGCCCCCCCGCTCGAGGTAGAGACACTGACTTTTCTTTGCCGTCGATACCAGCCGACTGTAATGATTGCCAGCTTGCAAATGACTTCCTCACAGCAAGAGCTCAATCCTCCTGGGATTTCCAAGCAGGCAAACACCGCCGCTACCATGTTGAGTCGAAACTCAAGTCCTCCACCGGCTGCTTTTATCTCAAGACGTCAGATACAACATCTCACCCTGGCCGAGTGGGGATCCTTAACGTTCGTAAAGTTGGCCTTTCCTTCGGGGAGAAAGAGAAGGAATGGGAGAAAACCAGAAAAAGGGTGTACGAGGGCATTCAAAATACGTTCGGGGATGAGAATAAGAGAAGAGAGATCTTCGGCGCGGCATTTGAATTCGTTGAACTTGCGGCACGGCCGAGTGGGGTAGGATGGACGAGGGACTTTGCGGCGCAGGCGAAGCAATTGTATGAAGGGAATTTGGCGACGTTGCCGCCTATTAGAAATGATAGTTCGGGTTCGGGGCAGCAGGGATTACCGCCGCTTGGAGAAGTCTTGCCAAGGGCCGAGGCACCGAAGAGGAAGAGAGAGTCGATGGTTATTGATTTAACGGATGATTAATTGCGGGATAGAAGTGGTTTAGGAGTGGTTGGGCGATGGTATTTTTTATGGTTTTGTATGCTGGTACGATTCTGTAATGTTTCGGGTTTTGGCTACAGCAAAAAAAAAAAAAAAAAAAATTCAGGGAAATGAGAATGGGACCATATTTTATTTTATTTCCATCTATCGAACATGCGATTGTGCTTTTGCTTCCGATATTCTGCGTGTGTCGGGATATAGCATCTTGACAGGTGTATTGATGTAGCCTTCCGAACAATGGCGCTCTGCGTCTGATGCTAGACGTAATTGCGACAATCGTAAGGATAATACTTAGATAGCAGTGCCACACTACGCTGACGGGTTATAAGGAATCGCAGATGTGTATGATAGTCGCGCAAACTACTTAGGGAATGCCGTTCTCTTCGATCTAGAGCAAGATAACTTGCTACGAACGGTCGATCGATTGTAGACGCCTGAAATAGCCAATCCTCTCTCTTTCTCCCTGTATTCGTATCGCTGAATTCGCATTTATATTCATAAATATCACTTCTTCTTCGTGTTTAAACATTTTTTATTTTCGTTTTGGCTTCTCGCGGATAATGGCAGGAGCACAGTAAAGCAGCGGCAGAAAAGAGGGGGACTTTGCAAATGGTAAGTGAATGTCGTTGAGCGAGGAGGAGGAGGAGCATTCTGTTGGGGTGGGAATGGAATCTTCGGGTACTAGTATAATAATGAGTTGGGAGGGAGGGAACGGGCTGCGACGAATGTGGGGCTGAGTGTTAAAAGTTATGAAGACTTGATGTCGACAGAGGCTGCAATGTTTTACTTATGGAGGTGGTGTATGTGGTTCTGCCGCTGGAAAATTTTTGGAGGGCTTCTAGGGTCGAGGGTAGCAAGAGAATGAGAATTTACACATTTGTCTTAGAGCTTTGGTCACAGTATATCACTCGCTGTGTACTACCTTATGCAAAAAAGCTAATGCACGCAGGTAAGCAGAGGGCCTTTGCG
Organism: Phymatotrichopsis omnivora; assembly: GCA_016880775.1. NCBI lineage: Eukaryota > Fungi > Ascomycota > Pezizomycetes > Pezizales > Rhizinaceae > Phymatotrichopsis > Phymatotrichopsis omnivora. Next base: position 7,753 of record JABYPW010001166.1, read on the forward strand.
CAGAAGAGTGAATTGCGGTTGGTATTGGCTGGTAAGAAGAGGTACAAGAAAACAAATCACGGAAAATGAAGTTTGCAATTTTTTTTTTTTTTTTTTTTCTTTTTAATTAATTTCCACAACTCGATTCTCATTGTAAGCTAAAGTGGAAACAGCGAAAAAGAAAGTATAATTTAAACAGAACAAAGTATAATCGGAAAACCGACGAAAATTCCATCCTTTATTCCCGTCATTAGCACTATTCTTTGTTTTTTACAGCTCCAAAACTCCACCCTACTCCTCCTCCATCTCCCTCTTCTCAACAAACTTCCACAAACTCCAGTCACTTTCGCTCCTCTCAAGTCCTCCTCCCTTCCCATAACTCGCTTTCCACTCCCACCAAGCGGTCTTCAACTCCTCATCCAAACTCTTCAATTCCTTCTCCCTCTCTTCATCCTCTTTACATCTCCTACACGCACAGTCGATTCCAAACTCCCGCAACAAGCGACCCCTCCTCTCCTCTCTATCCATGTCGTTCAGTTCGGAGTTATAGCATATCGTTATCTCCTCCCCTTCTCTCACTTCCATTGTGGTGGAGATGGAGAGGACACCTTTTGACCACTCCCAGATGCAGTTGGGGGCACACGAATGGGTGACCCGTGAGACCGTTGCAAAAACTCCCTTTTGCAGCGGGGAGAGGTAAAACACGTTCCGATGCCAGATATGGTCGATTTCCGTCCTCCAGCGGTACGTAGCCCCGGTCTCTACAGGCTTAGGAAGCGACTTAAAAGTTGCCAAGTTAGCGGGAGAAAGGTTCGAGACGGCCTTAAAGAGCGCATGGGTATAAGAAGAGTAAGGGTAAGGCTTTGTAAGAAGCAAAAGAGGTTTCTCGACGAAAACCACCGTATTAGGAGGGAGGTAGCGGGCCGCGACGATAGAAATGTGCCCAAGATTGGCGGTGACGGTGGAAATCTTGGTGTCGTCGGAGGCTTTCGTGTCTGTAGAGGCGAGAGAATTCTGGGAGGGACTGGGGGAGAGGAGGAAAACATAATTTGGGCGAATGGGGGTGGCGGAGGTAATGATTATGTTGGCGCCACTGGCACCTTCTGCGGGGGTGCTTGAGGTCTTGGTGTCAGCGAGGTTGGGGCGGTCGTGAGAGGGGCGGAAGCGGAAGGTGTGGGCGGTGATGGGGATAAGCATGTTGAGGGAGGTTTGGAGAGAGATGAGGATGGAGATCAATTATAGCAAAGGAGAGGAGGTTGTTGGATGAAATAGTGAATAGGTGAGTAAAGCTAAGGATGGACTGAAGTTGTTGGGCGAGAATGGAAAGAGAGAGGTGAAAAAGGAGGAGGGAGAGGAAGCACGTTTCATCAAATTCGCAGCGAGCTGCAGGGCGTGTGGACAAACATAATTTGCACCACAATCTGCGCTCATCCCTGCATCTCTTTAGCCTTTTTGCATGTTCGAAATTTACGGGGAGAAATACGTAATTCCTGCTGTACTTTCTGGCTCGAGGGCTGGAAATAATACCGAGTGATAATTCATGAATAAGCCCTTTTTCTGCAACTTTCAACACATACATTGTACATGTGCAGTTTCTGGAAAGTCAGTCACTTTGTAAAACTGAAGATATACTCTGCCATAGATATTCTTCTATAACTATTTCTAAACCGGAATTGCGAGGGAGTGCAGCCAAGCAGCGCTTGTGGCTCACACAGCTACTCGCACTCGCGCTCCTATCCACCCGCTTGAGTGATTTCCCTTGTTTTTTGTTCTAATTCGAGGGGAAAAGGAATAGTAAGTATTTCTTGTCTTATTTAGGTTTTGGAATACTTTAGAGCGCTTTTTTTTAAAAAAAAAAAAAAAAAAAAAATCTCTTTTTGGATATCCCTTCTTTGGACTTGGTTTTTTGCTTGCACGTATATTCAGGCTCCAATTCTGCAGGAAATATAGCTGAGTCACTACACTCAGAGACTTTGTCTGACCCATAGTTTTCAGCACACCAGTTTGATTAGCCGTATTCATTTTGTTTGACCCAGAGAAGATGAGATTATTTTTTCTAAGCGCGCTCGAAATACGTTAGGCTAGCGCCTCGAGAAATAAATAAATAAATAAATAAATAAAGCGCTAGTCTAAATATATTCCCATATATCTTTAGTCTTAAGCTTCCAAAATCTGTACATGGGATTTGCACCGTTGGCAACAAAAATTAGACCGGAATACTTTTTGAAAGTGTTGTTATCTGTCGGTGGGAGTATGGGTTTGATGCATAATACCTCATTTACATTGAGCTTTGAGGTGGTTCATGATTCAATTCCAGGTGCGTCCATTTCCAATTTTTATTTTTATTTTATTTTTTTTATTTTATTTCTAATTCTATTATTCTATTATTATTATTATTATTGCTCTTTCTTTGAATTCTCCAAATTGTTCTCATTGTTGCGTAGTGATGGTTCAAATACTTGTGAGGCACATTAACAGGTACGGCGCCATAGTCGGAATGCTGTTCGCACGGCCAAAATACAGACATACGGCCTTGTCTTTTTCATTATAGCATAATAATTTCAGCATGGATGGCGGTCAACTCTGGAATAAATTTTTCCTTGTTCTATTCTTGTAAAGAATATTCACTCTACTGATGCGAAATAGTGTTCTTTTTCAAAACGGATTTCCTCAGGTCCTCAGCCTTCCTCCACTTTCTCTTGGACACTCTCAAGTGCCCTGCCACCGTTACCTCTTCCTCAAGTGCTTTCATAAGCTCCCTCTCCGGTCTGCCTCCAGCGGAATTAGTTTTTAAATTGAGAAAAAAAGAAAAAAAAAATACTATGTTTACCTTCCAGTATAAAGTTCAGCAAGAAAGAGATAGAATTTTCAGCACTTACAACACCTCCGGGTTCTCCTTTTGTATATAGCGCAGCACTTGCTTCATTTCCTCAACTCTCTTGAGACTCTGCGGCTGTCTGCTGTCCATCGCCTCCGCCCCCCTTTTCTTCTCAACACGGTCCTTCCGTTTCAAGATCTCTTGGCGTTTGATGATACACAGGGAACTTATCCTAGCTTGCAAGATTGCAGTCATTTCGATGGTTGCTGTCGGGTTGATCATGCCACTCTGAAAAATGGTGATTCCGGGGGCTGGAGAAGTATAATATGTGGCGAGGTGGCTGGTGGGAAATCGGAGCAATGGCTCTTCACCATTGCCAGAATAGCAGAGCGTGGGGGATAACTTGTTCAAAGTGATGATGTAGTAGTCGTCGAGTTTGTAGCTAATTGAGCTTAGAACTGGAAGTGGCCGGTCTCTAGCTGCGGAATCGGGGATGCTGCACAAGTTATCGTAACATGTAATTGTAAATAGTTTTTCCCCCATTCCCTCCTCATCCTCATCCTCATCCTCCTCCTGCTCGGGGACCGGCATCTGCAGATAGAGAAGCTTCAATTAACTAATTGACAGGCTATTCGTCGTTATTATGACGGGAAAGGAGGTGCTTACTATGAGCTCTGCATCGCGAACATTTGCCAATTGGAATGTTTCCTCGTTAACGGCCATGGAGCAAATCAACGGATTAAGATCAGCGTTGTGCTGAGCGTAAGCAAAAGCAACAAATTGAAATTCAGTAGAGCTGAGGGAGAGGAAAGTTGTTTAGGCGTCTGGGGGACAACGAGAGAGAAAGATGGCTAATTGTTGGATGAGAAACGTGATTGGTTGTTTGATGAAGTCTGTTGTGAAAAGAAGAATGGGAAGCGTGGGGAGCCAGCCGCTGTAAAAAGTGTCAGCAGCTGGAAGGGGGTGTGCGCTCACCGCCGATGAGTGAGCATGATCAAGTCGCCAAAGACCATTTTCTAGGCAGCATACAATTATTGAAACGGGTCCAGAGAGCAATCATTTGATTCTACTCCATGATACTCACCACCACCGCGGACCCACATATGTGATCAGGGAGAGAATTTTCTAATATGCAAAAAGGACCAATCATTTGTAAATATGGTAGTTGAAGGGACAAAACTACCATCAACAAAAAAAAAAAAAAAAAAAAAAAAAAAAAAAACTAACATGGCATATGATTACAAATACAACCCATCACAGGAAAACTCCCTGAGCTTCTAGCAATTAACCCCTAACCCTTAAAAAATTGATTTTCCTCCTACACTTATAGACACGAAAGGTAGTTATCAAATTCACTGAATTTTTTCTAACGATTATAGGTAACAACCTCCGTTATTCCTCGCATACTTTATTGAAAATGGGGTTAGACTTACTTCACTTGATCTCATGCTCCATCTGCAGTACGCTCCAATTCTGCTCCAAATCGTTCGCTGTCTTCAGGAATCCCCACCTGGCTATGAAATCCTCTGCAACAGGATCCCAACCAAACGCCCTCCCACACCAAACGAAGCACCCCTCAGGCGCAGGGAATCGACTAGCCCTCCTTTCCATTCGCCACCTTGTGGGCCGGAAGATACGTTGAGAAATTTGTGTGAGACACTGTGACGAGGAGGCAAGATTGAAGTCATTTGAATCACCATTTCCGAAAGTACAGCATTTTGCGATCAAGGCACCAGGTGTCTGATCTTGGCGGGATTCATTTAGAACCTCAAATGCTAAAAGCATCCGATAACTCAATTCTGTCTCGTTAGGTGTGTTGGTGTAGGCCTATTTATGAAACCAGGCCTCTTGCTCGGGAGTGGAGAGGGCGTTGCTTGGGGATGGAGTAGTAGCAGCAGTACTGCTGAGTGCTGTCGTGCTGGCGAAGGTGGACCTGGTGAAGCGCTTCATGAGGTCTTTGGCCCTAGATGCGGATTTCCCTTCGCTCATCAGCAGCGCTGAGGAGGAAATGTTGGGTCCTGGGTTAGAGAACTGGTTGAGGAGCGAGATTCGCAATTTTAGAAGTCCGGACGCTCCGTTTTCGAAAGTACCGCATTGGACAACCATGCCAAGGCACCTGGAGTCCAATTCTGGTAGAATTTATCCTGTAATTTGGTGGCAAAGAGAATCCAGTAACTCAATTTGGTCTCGGTAGCGATAGTATTGTGGAGACACAGTTGCAATAATCCGACTCACGAGGCCAAGCTTCATACTCCGAAGTATAAAGGATCTTGATGGAGGATTGAACGAGATGAACGGTTGTACCGGGAGCAGCCCTACGGGCGGAGTTGGGCCAGATGAAGCGGACTCCAACAAGCTTGGAAGGAAAGAATTCTTCATCTTCTACGGACCGCGTTGGAGAGGAAATGTTATGCTCAAGGTTACAGATAGACTAATTGAAAAGCTACCTGTACTCATTAGATACAAAAGGCGCTTTGAGGTAGTCTTAAGTCACTCCACACAGCTTCAACTCATACTATTTTGCTTTAAGTGAAGCTGGTGTACGGATCTTCGGCCACTTTTTAGTGTAGCTTTCAAATACTGCGTCTCAACCTTTGTCGTCCATTATGTGTGAGTATCCCAAAAAATACGTTATGACGTAGGAAAAAAAACTACATTCCTTCAAAAAAGAAATATGACTTATTGGCGATTGTTAAATATTTTGGTTTCGCCCCTTTTTGCGCGAGGAAGTCTGGGAATTCCTTCTGAGAATCATAGTGAAAGAAAGCCCACTGTTTACGTCTGAGCTTAATTGTCTCGAATTTCGTGAAGTTCCACGGCCTATACATGTCGTACCATTTATGGTGGTAGTGGCCCATCTTTCATTTTTCCGGAGTGGCCTAGTGGGTCAGCAGATTCTTTTTTAGTTGAGCTGGAAGAATGAGCAGACGCCCCAGGACGCTGCGCAGCTACTCCAGATCGAGGATGGAATGTGACCCGCAACGAAAAATTTACAAGCAACTTTTTTTTCGACAAATGAAAACATTGACTTGAGTTTCAGGTATTTTACTGTTATCTTTCAAATTGAAAACAACAATGAACACGGCTCAGTCGGAAAGCAGACAGCGGTGTGAGATGCAGGGTTAGGGTTTCCCACGCAGGGTTAGTCCTTCAAGCCGAGCAAACTAACTTAGAGTTGATCCGGTGGCAAGCGAGACCAGCAGAGGGACGGCTACTCACGTGAATTCTGTGCTGAACAAACAAATACATTCATAGATTCATTTTAATTACTTCAAGAAATTTATTATTTAAAATTTAAAAAAATTTCGCTGAAGGAGTTTAAGGAGATTGGGTAGACAACCCTAAATTTCGAGATGAATTCAATTTTGAAAGTGGATTGCATATTAATATATCTTTATCACTTTTCTTTCATTCTGATTGGATCTTGAACAACTACATTGCGATGCTATTTGTTCCACCTTTACAAATAGGTGAGATATAATAAGAATATTTCCTGTAGCTGAAAGACAAAGAAAATTTCATCATTTCATATTTCTTTCATCCATCCCATCTCAAACAAACCATAAATACTTTTCTTCCTTCCATTTTCCTCAAGCCCACTGTTAGTTTCAACGTTAAGCTTTCCTGCAGCCTACACGAACATTACGGCCGCCGAACAAGAATTCCAACTGATGGATACTTAACATTGCCAATATTCATAGCTTTGATTTGTAAAAATCTCACCACTATCTTCCCGAAATATAATGTATGCATAGAGAGAGAGAGAGTATTCAGTTCAATTTCATAACTAATCTACTAAGTAATATAGCTACCAGGCTGTCCATATGAAGTTAAGAACTATGGTATATCACCTGTTCCCTCCTCATAGCATAAACTTAAAAAGAAAAAAACCTCAAAGCAATATACATAACCATGTAAATACAGTGAAAGAAGTGCTGAAAATGGTCCCATGAAGAAGCCCTGCTATCTGCTATCTCTAGTGAGGCAAACTTGATAGCAACTAGCTAACAGACTTTTATAAAGATACAGTGAAGAATGACAAATAACAAAGTATATAAGGAAAAGAAAAACTTCCCACTTTTCCTTCATGCAGTTACCTTTGAAACAAAGGGAGAGAAAGAAAAGTAAAGAAAAGAATCAAAATCCTAAACACTGCCTATAGTAACAATCACAGCTTTCTCTTTCTAGGTAGCCACCAGTACTTTAGCTTAAATGAATATAGGGTAAAAGGGGTTCAATATGGTGTATTTTCCTTGGCAGTTTACATACTTGAGAACTGTATCATCACAAAGTCATCCTTGTCATTTACAGTTGTCATGTTTGTATATGTGTTGAGAGGTGTAATGCAATCTAGCACATATATTACATTGTGGAGAGTTTCAGCATATAGCCTACTGATGGTCAAATTCCTAACAGTTGGTAGAGCAGGAGGTGGAGTTAAAAGGAATATACTTCTCAACTCTTTTTGTACAGGTAAGGATTGTGAGCCCTTCGAGGATGCATTTTTCATTATCATCATTGATGACTATAATGACTAGAGAGGATGCATATTTGCTAGTATGATCACTTTCTTGGAACAGCCATCCTAGGGTCTGTGTAAGGTTGACACCTTTAGTGAAGTGCTTGATTTCTTGTCTGAACATGTCAGCTTCTATTAAGGTATCAGTGTAGGAGTACAGGACATTGTATACTAAGTAATTTTTGCACCTATGGTTCTTGTAAACTGAGGCTGCGGAAAATTTTTATTTGATAGTAGCTTCAATTTTGTTGTAGTATGTAAGCACTGTAGCTGCAGTGATATCTCCTATTATAGTGAGAATAGTGGAGCAATTGTTGTTCTTTCACACTGAGGTAATGCAGAGAGATGTAGGCACTTTCAAATGTGACAAAGTGTTATTAACTATGTCCCTGAGGTTAACTATGTTAAAGGTAGTAACCTCAGTATTGGTAGAGATGATGATTTCTCTATCTTATCATGCAGGGTACTATCAGTCATTGGCTTGTACAGGAAGTAGGGGAATGGAGGCTATGGCTTACTTAGGTTTTGTCTAGATAACCTATGCCCAAGTGGTCTCAGGCTGTGGTCTTGGAAGTGTTATAGTACTCACAGCTGGCATACTAGGGGCGACATTTAGTTTAGTAATCTTTTTGACCTTTTAGAGGTCTCTTTAGTTGCTTTTTCTATTTTCTTAAGGGATTCCTCAAGGGCATTATTTGTAGTTTTACTTCAAATAGTCTACCTGATCTCACTTATATTCTCATCTAGGGCAGAGACTTGTTTATGCATTGAATCATATCTATTCATCATAGTAGCGTAGTTAGCTATCATGGCATTTTGCTGGTTCATAATGATTTCCAGTGCCTAGGTAATCTCCAGGAGTATTTCTGTGAGGAACTAGAGTGAAAGAACTATATAAGTTACCTGAGTCTATGGTGTATTTCAAAGTTCTATCTCCTATAGATGCTTCATTTTGAGAGTAGAAGGGGTATGACCAATTGCAATATAAGTTAGAACTTTTGCGATGTAGCCTGCTTCATGTACAGCTTCTTTGGTCGAGGGGGTAGTAAGTGGAGAGGGAAGAAAAGAAAAGGTAGGGGAAGAGGAGGAGGAAGACATCTTGATAGTTATTTAGCTCTATGTTCTATGTACTAATCTCTATCTGAGAGCCAAAGGTAAAGAAATATTATGATAGTTTGTGAAAGTAATAGACATTTGTATAGTGATTTCAATCACAAGATAAATAGACTCAAAGAAGGCTGTGTACTATAATGTATACATAGTGCATATTAGATCTACCTTTTTTAACCCTATTAGTGATAACTATGGTTACACTAAAAAGTGTAATATAGAAGTGAGGATGTCTCACCTAACCACTACTCTTCAACACACTTATCACTTTCCTAGTAAAGGAAGAGAAATGGCAATAAACTACTCTTTTCAGCAATTTTGCTTACAATTTGAAAGAAAAGGATGAATTCTATGTTTCCTCTAAAGAACACAGTTTGGAAAGACTTAATAGAAGAAACTTAGCTAGTAGCAGTGAAGGTCTGCACCATAGGAAGGACATTTGATATGACTTCTTTTCTTTTATTTTAGGCCTTGCAGGAAGAAGGTTTTTGGTGGGTTTCAGGGCTTAACCAGAATGGTTCATCCTACTTAATTCCCCTTCATGTAGCTAAATAATATAATCTGGAGTTAAAAAAAAGCCCTCTTCCCCTTCCAGCTCTCTTTGCCTTTTGGTGTGTACCCTCCACATTCTCAACTCTTCATCAATGTTCTCATCTCAGCAGCTGATACTAACAAATTGAACAGGCTTAGATCAAGTGTAGTATCTGTTCTTTTCAGTTTAATCTCTGAAATAGTTCTATGGAACCTCTTTTTTTGATTAAACCTATTTTTGTAGCTCGGGATCTCACCACTGCACTTGCACATGTAGGATCTCACTGTATCATCGGCACAACATTGCCTCCGATTGATGCAACCTTTTCATTTTTCGTTATCATCCTGGCCGCTGTGCGGGGGCGAGGAAAAAAAATGAGGGCTTGAAGTATACACAGCCGGCTAGATAGATGCTCCGAGCCGTTATGTTTTAGATTTTCCCTCTGGACAAACCTCGTTACTACTTCCACGTGAACTGCCTACCAAATACGCGCTGACCTATCGTGGTTAAAAATGATTTATCTGCAAGCGATGCTCATGCTTGGCAAAATTTTACACTAATGGAGCAGTGCTAGGA
>JABYPW010001167.1:0-17282 GCA_016880775.1 Phymatotrichopsis omnivora
AGATGCTTCTGTAATTTATTAAAGTTTCACAACTCGGTCAAAAAAAAAAAAAAAAATGGAAGTATAAATACCATTACAGAGTCAGGTTCTGTATAAACCTTTTCCCATGCTGCTAAGTGAGAAAGGTCCTTTTTGACTATTAAATGGATATAATACTTTTTGCTTTGTTGCAATTGTGTTGCAACATGCTGGCTGACCATTGTTGTAAGCACATCATTCTGGTTATCAATTTCATTGATGCGCTGATTGAGACAAATACCGAAATCAATTATATTTCTGGACTTTTTGCGAAATATTATGTTAGAAAAACAAACGAACAAATAAATAAATAAATAAACAAGATAAAATGAAATAAAAAACATAAAGTGAACAAACTGAAATCAATCGGTTTCCTGGACTATCAGAAAACTTGGTATCTTTGTAAATAGCTTGCTGTTTTGCATGACCTAGAATTAAATAATCCTTTATCATTCCAATATCGCATTTAAGATCCCTCGTGGTCTTAGTCAGAAGTTTGAGTAAGGTCTTAAGCATTGCTATTGGTGTGATAATTTCTCCGGATTCCTTTTTTTATAAAAAAAAATTAAGGGAAACTCATCTGAAAGGGGGGGATTAAAGGAGAATTTAGATTGTTTACTAATAGGAGTTCTCTTCTAGGCAGAGTACCTAGGATATGGTTGCAAGGGTTATCATATATATGTGGAGTTAGGGACTGATATAAGTTAGGAGTAATAGCTCTTTATTGTTTTATAAGTTTTTATATACGCTTTTATATTAAAAATAAACAATAAAATCTCAGGCTTACTTCTATTAGTATTAGATCCAGTACTATTTACTAGAGTTGAATCTCTAGATCTATGCCCCAGAAATTGTTTTGATGATAGATATAGGGCTTCTTGTAGGTATCCATTATTGATCGGGTAAGATTGACTTTGATGTTGCAACACCTAAGAATTCATATACGGTTGTGCCTGCAATGGTAGTACATTGCTAACAGAACTAGGGTACTGGACTGGATATGAGTTATAGTAAACTTCTGTCCCTGATTTTGTTTAGTAAACTAGTATTAGTATTTACCTCTAGTAGCCAAAGTTGCAAGGTTATTACAAACCTTCTGACTGATGTATTAGAGGAGCGAAAGTTTATTCATTTTAGATAGGATCAAGCCAAGTATTGATTCTACTGCGATTATTTGAGTTTGCCATTTTCAAAGTTGAAGATAATAAAAAAAAAAAAAAATACAGGTCAGAATGTTATTTGTTGTTATTTTGGGTCGCTGTAAAGTTGGAAAGGATGGAATATATATCATACTTGAGTATATATTTAATAGGACAATTGGCTTACTAAGCAAAAACTAGCATAATAAGTTCAGACTAGAAATAATATTATTAACTGATATTCTATTTTTCATATTAAAAATAAAGAAACAAAGGAAAAAATGACTAGCTCTATATGAAAATAAAACTTATAATGTAATAAAGCTTGAAAATATTATCATAAAACACTTTCTGGTCACTATACACCCAACATTTCCTAGAAACATCCTTATGCTCAACTCTCCATGCATTATATATTTCCCTTATACTACAATGATTATTATATAAATGCTGGACATTGTGAAGACCTCTTACCTTATTACATTAAAATATAAATAATAATCCAGTAGGTATTAGTAAGGGGTATTTTAAGCTTATATCTGATTCATAAGCATTTGATAAAACTTTTCTACAATTACCTAAGACCTAGCAGAAAAATTATAGGTAGTAGTGTAACTTTCTACACCAATAATCCAGCATAATTGAAAATGTCTATCATTCCAGTAAAAAAAGGAACCTTATTTTGCTTGAAATATTTGCCTATCCTTATCAATTCTAAGCAAGTGAAAAAGAGAAAAAAATTCCCCAGGTATATTTCCTTCATGTAGAAGTTTCTGAACTTCAATATTTAGAGCCTGATGCTGTACATTTTGAGATATTAGTATCCATTTATGTGGAATCACTCTTGTAGTTCTATAGCTTGTTTGAATATCTTTTGGCTCAAAGATCATCTCATGTGCAATTGGGTCGCTATATAGTAATTTTCGAAAACCACATCTAATATATGTCATGTGATTCAATTATGCATTTTTCTAAATCCCTCCTTACACCATAAAACGTAAACCCATATGTATTGCCACAATATATACTGTATCACATAATAGGGATTTACAATTAGTGTGCTTAAGTATATCTCTTAGATATAAATTCACAGACTCTTCAGTGTCAGTATATGAGTTTTTTAATAGCCTAAATCTTTCTACCTAGGTAGGTATGTGTGCAAGTAAGTGGAACTTTGGTTTTGTTACAAAATTGACTACATCCCACACTTCAAATATTTTGAGGAGTAACCTTACATGTTGGGCTACTTCTCATGACTAGCTTTCAAAGTCAGGGATAGTGGAATGATATAAAAGAACTGTAAGCTGCCTTAATAAAACAAAAAGTTTTATTATGATAGCTGTTTTGCTATGAGATGGAGGTAGTACAATTTTAACTATAAAAGGGAGGACCTATATAATGATTTTAAAGTCACTGCCAATAAATGATCCATTCTAGTATGCTAGCCAATAACCATTGATTCCTACTTTAAAATAATCCCAATTGAGAGAATCTGTTACAAGATATATTTTTTCTTTCATTTCATTAGACACTAAAGAAGAATAAGACATTATAGTCTTCAATGTAACATTGGATAGCCTAAGTAACTATGAGTGCAGGTACTTATATGAACTATCTCTGAGGGGGTCTACTCCAGGAATGCCATAAAGTTGAGATATCTGATACTTTATTTTTAACCTAAATTCTCTAGACCAACTAAGTGTAGCAGGATTTTAGTCATGCATTATCTTCAATAGGGTTTCTGCTTGTTATCCATTTAGGAGATCTTTTACTGCTAGCAGATAAGCAGTTTTTGAATGCTGGTGTTAAATATTTGTAGAGGAACTCCCTACCCTGTCAACTTTCTCAAATAGACATACTCTACATAGATAATTAGATTTCTAAAGATGGTTACAAGCATCAGAAGTAGTAGGATTATCAGCCTTGAGTTGGATTATAGAGCCAGTAATAATTGATAACTGAGAGGTACTAGTATCAAATCTAATAATTCCTTACTGCAGATGAATAACTTCATCACAAATAGGCGGTAACAAAAATAGATGGGGTGTAACAGATCACTCTATATGGATCATATATAACTTGGTAAAGATACCTTAGGCACACTTTGCAATTATTACTGAGTAAACTCAGATATCTTAGCTAAACAAAATCTCAACTGGAAGATATCTTTCCTACGATGATCAGGTGGACTTCAAGTAGAAGATGAGAAAGATGAATATATTCTTTATTGAAGATAACTCAAAGGCTTTCACAATAGTGATCCCAGAGTAGATAAGAAGCTATGTGCTAAAGAAGGAAGGAAGGAAAGAAGACAAGACAAGCATACTCTATTCCCATCTAAATACACTTTTCCTCCAGCGGGGCATCTTTTTCGCTAACTTAATAGGATGGACTAACTAGAGGAAAGGAAATAAAACGAGCGACATGGCTAAAAAGTTCGAAACCAGAAAAACATCCGCTCCCCTACCTCCGTCCTCCAAACGTCCAAGAAAAATAAACAAAACAAAGAAAAGAAAAAAGAGAAAGAGAAAAATTCCCCCTCTTTCCCTTCTGCTCTCACTTGTCCAGGACGACCTTCGGGGGTTCCAGCATTTCCTTTCTGCCTGGGGGTCTTCCGAGTCCTTTGTCGACAAGTTTTTTCCAGCTGTCTGGGTTGTCGTAGAGAATGGTTTTGAGGTCGCTTTTTTCAGGGTTATCTTTCGCGGGGTTGAACTCCGACTTACATTCGAGGAGATAGTGCCGTACCGTCTGGGCTTCTCTGCACACGCAGATGTTGTGTTCTCTGTCCCACGGCCTGAAGTTCAGGATGTAGGCTTGTTCCGTTCTGAACTGGTACGCTCTTGTCACTGCGAACCTTGGGAGATGGTCGTACTTGTCAGTGTAGGGTTCTTCTTTTCCGGTGAGCTTCGTCATCACTGCTTTTAGTGTTGTTCGGATTCTGCGTCGGATCGTGGCCCTGGTTATTGTTTTCTTTTTTCCCGACGTTCTTGTGATCGGGGCTAGGGAGGCTTTTTTGGCTTCTTGGTCTGCGGCTTCATTTCCTGTGATCCCTTGGTGCGCCGGTACCCAGTCCATGTTGGCTGCTACTCCGAGATCCGCGATTCTGGAGTTCTTTTCGAAGATTTCTTTGGCGACGTGTTGCGTGTCCGAGGGGTACGGGTTCTGTGCTGCTCGCAGGGCCGCTTGGGAGTCACTAAGCACTGTGACTCTGGAGAGCTCCGGGTACTTCTTTTTGAGGTTGGCCATTGTTTCGAAGGCTAGTCGTATGGCTTCTAGTTCTCCGTCGAACACCTGGAAGCCGGGGCCCTGGCCTTTGCTGATTCTGAGGATCTCTTTGTTTTGGAGGTATGTGATCAGTCCTATCCCTACTTGGTTTTGGTCTCCTACCTGGGACGCGTCGGTGAAAATTGCGAGGTGGCAGTCTTTGAATGTTCTTGGGAATGTCTTCAGTTGTTCTTCTTTTTCTTTGAACTTCGCCAGCCTTGGCTTCCCTGTAGCGTTGATCGGCCATGCGCTTACTGGTGGGGCGAGCTTGTTGGTCGAGAAGGGTTTGTTGCCTAGTTCTTCTTTTATGGTCCAGAGCATTGCGTCTATCTGTGGCATTCGTGTCATGGACCACGTGCTCGAGAAGGTTCTGCAGCTCCACGCTGGTGTCCTGGGCGGTCGGGGTTCTTTGTTTGGCCTGTCAGGTAGGTGTGGGATTCTTTTGTAGATTGGGTGCTCCTTTCCTACTTGAAGGATTCTGGCTCCGTAGTTTTTCTGGTACCTCAGGATTTCCAGTTCTGGGGTATTTAGTCCTACTTCTAGGATTGCTTTGCTGTTGTTGGTTGTCCTAAACATTCCGCAGGCCCACTTTGCCGCTTGACTCGATCCTTTTCCAAGGATTTTGATCGCCTTGTCCGTGACCAGGTTTGGGTGGAAGGTGTCCGCTCCATAGTATAGAGATAGGTATACTACTGCTCTGACGAGTTTCTTGGCCATGTGCACGCTGAGTCCTTTGGCTCCAGTAGCCAGTCTGTTGATGTTACGGAGGCTTGTCTGTGCTTGTCCTAGTCTGTGCTGGCAGTGTAGGGCATATTTTTCTCCTCTGTGTAGCATGATCCCTAGGTACCGTACTATGTCCTTGTGTTCTATTGTTTCTCCTAGGATCGTGGCCGGGAGTCTGTCCTTTGGTTCTAGAAGACAAGACAAGTATAACCGCGTACTTATATATCCTATCCTTTACCTAAGCTGACAAAGAGATGACAAATGAAATAGAAACATAAAGAACCATTCCACATTCTAGACCATCTCCTGATTCCTAATTGTCAATGCCTGTAGAAGAGTCCAGAAAGGACAGGACATGATTAGTACTTAATTTGACTATGATTGCCTATTACCCTCTTAGGCCTCACTCCCGATTTATGATAGTCTCTTGCAATACAAGTATAATTACCTGATCATGACCTCATAGCTGACTAGGCTAATGTCATGTCATGCTGATAGCTGATCACAAGGTAACTATGGGGCTAACTTCCTATACCTAGTCAGGGCTAATAGCAAAGCCACACTATGCCACACCATGCTACAAGGTCATATGATAGAGGATCATCTCCAGAGTGCTTAACACAATGGTGAAGGGTAGAGATGGCATACTCACATGTTGACAATCTAAGCATAACCTCCATCATAGTGCATCATCTAGGTACCTTGACGCTGACCACTACCGGTGTTCATAACAGGGGGCACATCTTGAGATATTGACACCATTTGAATACTTGAGGGGAGACTAAGGATCTATTATTAAATACATAATTAGCCTTTCTATTCTCTTAATGCTCATAAATAAATTCCTTGCTAGTACTTTTTTTTCAAGGTTGTGGTTAGAATACTTACATTAGGAGGTAGTCCTGCTGCAGAAATTGCGGTCACCTCATGAGGATTCCATTTTTTTGAGCGGTTCCCACTCATGCCATCTTGCCACAAATTAAGGTTAAACACTTTTACTGGTGCTTTAATTGTGATTTTACATAACTGGCTATACTGATCACGATTTATTTTTACTGGATGAGGGCTGAACAGTTTCTCGAAAAGTATCTCATTAAGTAAATAAAATGGCGCATTTCTGGTAATACTTTCATAAACAGTGTATTGACCACCTATTGGGTTTTTGTCTCGCATGGCTTCAAATACTGCAACAACCGAATCTGCAAGAATTGTAACCTCAGGGCCATATACATTTTCACCAGAACTTGATATTTAGAGGCAGACACTAGTTGATGACAAAACAGATAGAGGCTGGAGGGATAAGATAAGATTTTGTGAGCCGTTAACAACTTGAATTGCATGTCTGCGAAAGACTCCATAGCGCATTTGCTCAGTGTCCATATGATTCTCGTCGAAAATTGAAAATTTTAAAATAGAACCAAACCAAGCTTCCGAACCATCATTTAGTATAATATATAGGGATTGGAGTTAAGGTGTTAAGTTCCATTTTTGTGCAGTCCAGATATCCGAATATCTTCGTATATATTTATGGCCATCGGGTGATGTAACATCTTGAATATCGGTGATGGAAGCTTCCTGTAATGTGGCCGCAATGGATGGAATGGCTAATTGCATACGTATAATGTCACATATACTAATATGATAAAAATGAACTTTCTGGGGATTCTGAGATAGATGCCGAAATACTCGTGGCCTTGGAATTTTTTACGGAATTGAAGTACGCTTTTCATAGAGGGTATTGGGTTGGTACATAGTTGCTCAAGTATCCACCAGATATACCGCAATTGTTTATGCAAGAAACATAATCCCCATATGTTCGTAAGTATGAATACTAACAAGAATTCCTTCGATTCGAATGGGAAATATTCGTTTTTAGGCTCGAAAATCTTATTATTGCCATGCGTTGATGGTGGGCGAAAATAATCACTCGGCATAAAATACTCAGAATATCCATAAGTCGACTCACGCATCTGTTCTCCAGTAAAATCCATGGTTTCTACCGCTTGTTGCCCATCGTCCGTCGCATAGATATCATCGTAGTCGTCGTCATATTCTACTGGAAAATCCTCCCATCCAAAATCCTCCTGGGGTATGAAGAAATCATCTTGATCTCTCCCAGTGTTTACGTTGGGCATGCTTTGCATTGTGGGCTGTGGATTGGAAGGCAGCGGAAACTCATCCACATCGCGAAGATTCTCCTCCATGGCAAGAAAAGGTTCAAGGGGTTGCAAAATCGGGTCACCGCGAATAGTTGAAACTCGAGCATTATAAAGCTGGATTTCAGCTGGATTTTTCTCTAGGTACTGGGATACAATAATGGAGATGTCATTCTGAATACAAAACTGTTGCCATTCCTCATATAAATCACTTGTCACCACAGCTTCGGTGTTCGCTTGCAGTCGCATGTGAGAGAGTGAAATCAAGTGTTTCGATAAATGATACTTCGTACGCAAGACAACAGAATCACCACGGCTTGTACGGCAGAGAGGACATGTAAAGGGCATTTTTGCTCGGTCGGAAAGTAAACTGGAAGTGGGAGCTTTTTTTTTTTTTGCTCAAAATTGGGGATTATCAATTGTCCGTTATAGTGTTGATGGGAGGGGAGATTCAACTCAAAAAGAATGACTGAAGGATGATATATACCACTTCGGAATGAAAACAGGCATAACACGTAGCATATGTCCCTGTACTATTCCTTTTTAAGACTAATGTTGCACACTAACCCCCATTTTCTGTGACCAGCTGGCTCCAGAAGCACCAGCTGGACCCAGCTGGCCACATCTCTGCGGTGCAATTCCTCCAAAATACCATTACCGTAATACAGCGCCCTTCAGTAATAATAATATCGATACCTAAAGAAAGCCTTTCTTTACATATCCGGAGCATTACATACTTACGCTAGATTCAATTTATCAAGATCTTTATGGCACCATGGATTCACCCGGAGGCCGCGAGACGTACATTCAAGCGTACTCAGGTGAGTTGCTTACAAGCTATAGGAAGAGGATTGGTTTTCTTTGACTGCCTCGGCAGTCGCGTGCCAACCTCTTGGCGTAGAAACACGTGTAAATCATTGTCGCGCCAAGAGACCGTTCTTAACTAAAAGCTCTAATTCCGGGTAACCTGGCGAAGCACCGTAGATAAGCTTCAGTCAAACTGCTAATTTGCGTGGATAACTCAGCAAAAGTACCTATCTGTTTTATTTCTACATATCCGTAAAATTTCGAGACTCCTTTCTGAGAGCTGTTTTTCAAATTTTTGGTAAGGGTTAACAGATAATAGATAAAGCCATCTTCCAAATATCCCCTCTCCTTTTCTTTTCTCTCTTCATTTTTCGCGCTTGGGCGGGTAACGCTTGTGGAGTGATTTCCGGTGACTCAATAAAAATGTAAGTCAGTCATAATGCCCCGCCCCCACTTCTAGTCTAGCATTTAAATTTGCGGACTCCTCGTCCTCCCTTCAACACCAACGCCAAAATGCCCAGCTTTAATCTTCTGGTTGCCCAAAAGGTTTGTGTATAGCATTTCTTTCGCGGAGCTCTTAAGGCTAACAAATTTCACCCAAAAGGCCTTCCAAGCCAACATTTACCCCGCACTCATTGCAAGCAGTTTGGTCAATGCCTCGCAACCAGAACAGCCCGTCGCCGTTGCCTACAAGGATGTTGACCTTCTCGAGAAATCCAACAAGGACTCTGCCATTGCGATCCAGCTCGAGGGCGAAGAGCCTGTTTATAGCCCTGCAGCTGTCTTAAAAAAGCTTGTCGAGACCTTCCCTGAGGTTCTTCGTGGAAAGGAGGCGGTTTTGGTAGGCTTCCCAATTCCCCCAGTTGGTGGCGTAATGGCTAACCTAGCTACGCAAAATTAATAGGAAGACGAATGGATCTCTTTCAGCCTTACCCGCTTGTCTAGCAGTGACTTCAAGGTCACTTCTGCGGCGCTCGAGGAAATTAACAACCATTTGACCCTTAGGACTTTCATAGTAGGCTACTCCTTGAGCATTGCCGATATTACTGTCTGGGGTTACCTCAATGGCAACGGTCAAGCTTTGTCTGCCATCAAGAGGAACCATCTTCCAAACTTGGTGCGTTGGTTCAAGTATATTGGTTCCATAGAGGGAGTTTCTACCGTTGTCGAGAACTTCAAGGCGGAATTGAACACCAAAAAGAAGGCAAAGAGCAAGGACTCAAACTATGAAATCGGCCTTTTGGACACTGACAAGGGTGTTGTTACCAGATTCCCTCCGGAACCCTCGTAAGCTCAGCCTGGATTTTTCTTGAGCGTATAGCATAAAACTGACATTCTCTTTGCAGTGGATATCTCCACATTGGTCATGCTAAAGCTGCTATGCTTAACCAATACTTTGCCCAGCACTACAACGGCACTTTGATTGTCCGTTTCGACGACACGAACCCTACCAAGGAGAAGCAGGAATTTCAAGACTCCATCTTGGAGGATTTAAAGTTGCTCGGAATCAAGCCGGACAAGCTTACCTACACCAGTGATCACTTCGACCGTCTCTACGAAGAGGCCATCAAGTTCATTAAGAATGGCAAGGCATACTGTGATGACACCACCCAGGAGGAGGTAAATCCATGTTATTCCTAATTGGTTGTCGTGACGAGTTCTCATTGAAAACACAGATGCGTGCGGAGAGAATGAATGGTATTGCCAGCAAGCGCAGAGACCGTTCAATCGAAGAGAACTTGAAGATATTCCAAGAGATGACTGACTGCACTGAGGAGGTATTATCTTTCCATATCCCTCCCCCCATATTCCCACCCCCCCCCCCCAACATCGCTAATCCATTCGCTCTTCAGGGTCTCAAGAACTGTCTCCGTGCCAAAATCTCCGTCGACGACCCCAACAAGGCCCTCCGCGACCCCGTCATCTACCGCTGCAATCCCACCTCGCACCACCGCACAGGTAGCAAATACAAAGTCTACCCAACCTACGACTTCGCCTGTCCGCTCGTCGATTCCATCGAAGGCGTGACCCACGCCCTTAGAACCATCGAGTACCGTGACCGTAACCCGCAATACTGGTGGATGATTGAAGCCGCGGGAATGAGGAAGGTCCACATCTGGGATTTCGCCAGACTAAACTTCATCCGCACTCTTCTTAGTAAGAGAAAGTTGACGTGGTTCGTTGAATCAGGACTTGTATGGGGCTGGGATGATCCTAGGTTCCCGACCGTGAGAGGTATTCGGAGAAGAGGCATGACGATCGAAGGTTTGAAACAGTTTATTCTTTCCCAGGGACCCTCCAAGAATGTCGTGAACTTGGATTGGACCATCATCTGGGCTGGAAACAAAAAGATTATTGATCCTATTGCCCCTAGGCACACTGCCGTCTTCAAGCAGGGAGCGTAAGACTCACAGCTCCTTCTCCTCCTCAAAAAGTAACTAACTCCGCGCAGCGTCACCGCGAAGGTCACCGGCGCCCCCTCACCCGCAACTGTCGAAGAAAAGCCCAAACACAAAAAGAACCTCGCCATTGGCACCAAAAAGGTGACATTCGCTTCCCCAATCCTCATTGACCAAGAAGATGCCCGCTCCTTCAAAGATAACGAAGAAATAACTCTCATGGACTGGGGTAACGCCATCGTGACAAAACTCATCCGTGCCGACTCTGGCAACGTCACCGAACTCGAGTTCCAGCTCCATCTTGAGGGTGACTTCAAGAAGACTGAGAAGAAGGTGACATGGCTTTCCACCGAACAGGATCTGGTCCCTATTGAGCTTGTGGACTTCGATTACCTCATCACCAAAGAGAAGCTCGAAGAGGATGACGATGTTAAAGACTTCGTAAGTGAGAAAACCGAGTTTAGGGAGGCCGCGTTGGCGGATGCCAACGTGAGGGATGTTAAGGTGGATGATATTTTGCAGTTTGAGAGGAAGGGTTATTATAGGTGTGATAAAGCTGCTAGCGGGGACCAGCCAGCAGTTTTCTTCTGCATTCCGACTGGAAAGGCGGATAAGAAGTAGATGTGGTTTAATAGATGGGGATAGTGATAGGGATAGAAGAAACATGAGATATCACTCGAAAAATTAAAATTTAAATCATTATTTTTTTTGGCAAAATACTTCAAAGCCACGCGAAAAAGTGAAAAATATCTAAATTGCTGTGACCTGCCACGGCCCCACTTCTCTACCCATTCGTGGGTCTTTGCTCTCCACCTACTAACTCCTTGCTTTGTATCCTTCTACCTAGTATAGTACCTTCATCCACCCAGACCACAAACCTCTATAGTCATTCCCAATTGCCACCAACATTTCCCATCTTGACGGTGACGATAGCGAAATCTATCATTTCGCTCCCGAACTTAGTTAGATTTCCCCATCTTTTGACGCACTCAAAAAGTGCGTGCAAAATTGGGCTATTCGCGAAAATTTTTCTCACTCAAAAAAATAACAATCACGTGTTATCTACGTTTGTCGGTCAACTGTCAACTGTCCGTGGCGCTTACGAGGGAACAAGACCAAGGAGGACGATGTCAAAATTACAGTATATACTAGAAACCCTTCACACGTGCTTTACAGCTGCAAAGACTGAAAAGCGTGGTGTGACGAGCACACAACCTTGGTTGGTGAGCGGTGCATGTGTATTTTTGTCATGTATAACTCCCTTTGTAGAATTGATTTGGATTAGTATAGACATATCAAGAGGTGACATGTCAAGCGAAGTATCTATTTTTTTCGAATTCTTTTCGTATTTTAACACACCCGGATCGGCAAGTACATACTTACCGGGGAACAACATAGATATATTCGGCGTGTATTTTGGGCTGTGGCATTTTTGTCAGTTTTTCGCGGCGATGTGGCTGAAGTATTTTGCACTTTTTTAATATTTCGTAATTACCACAGTACCTAGTGTTTCCC
This sequence comes from Phymatotrichopsis omnivora, assembly GCA_016880775.1. Lineage (NCBI taxonomy): Eukaryota > Fungi > Ascomycota > Pezizomycetes > Pezizales > Rhizinaceae > Phymatotrichopsis > Phymatotrichopsis omnivora. The sequence continues at coordinate 12,022 of JABYPW010001167.1, forward strand.
TTTTTCTCAAGCCCATATGTTATAAAAAAAAGCCCACCGCTAATCACACGATTAAAACCAATAATAGACCACACACGCAATGAATAAATAAATAAATAAATAATAATAATAACAACAACAACAACAACAACAACAATAATAATAATGATAATTTAAAAAAAAAGGGGGGGGGGGGGACCTTGTCATCATTAGGTCAGGTGCGCACCAGATTCGCTCTTGCTCAAAAAAAGGCTTGAACAAACCCAATTCCGCAGCGAACCGGAAAATAATAATAAAAAAACAAAAACAAAAAAAAAAAAGCATGTTAAGACATGAGCAACCTGACCGCCCACGTAATATTCAGAGTTCTCAAATCCTGATAATTCTGTCCCGTGCCCAAGAATACCACCGGAATACCCGTAGCGAAAACCATACTTATAAGCGTACCAATCTACCCGCTAACATTAGCCCCTTCACCCTCCCCCCCTCTCCATCCCTCACCTTATTCCACAAAAGAAGAAAAAAAGACTCACCATATCTCCGACAGTGTCGCATTTACTAATAATAAACCCATCCAATCTCCTCTCGCGTCCAAACGCAGCATTGAAGTTCCTCGCCTGCATGACGCTGTCCGTCCCCACCAACGCCTCCCCCACCATCAAAATCTTATCCGGTTCCGCAAACTTGGCGAATTTCTCGAGCGAGGACATGAGTCTTTGGTCGTTATGTCTTCTCCCGGCAGTATCAATGAGGACTACATCAAAGCCTTCATTCTGTGCATGCAGGACTGCATCTTTCGCAATGTTCGCGGCATCTTTACCATAGCCCTTTTCATACAACTCCACAACACCACCCTCCCGTACAGACAACTCTTTGAGATTCCGCGCGTGGACCCGAAGTTGCTCCACGGCGCCGGAACGAAAGGTATCGCATGCGGCAATGAGAATCCGGAACTTGTTTTGGAGAAGGAAGAAACATATTTTGGAGAGGTTTGTAGATTTCCCCACGCCGTTTACGCCGACAATGGAGATGACGTAGGGTCTCTTTGAGGATGCGCGTTTATTCGTTATTTCATGGAGGAGGTCGAGGGATGTGGTGGGTGTGAGGATTTTTCGGAGCGCAGATTCGACGGCGGTTTTGACGGTAGTTTCGATGGATGTTAAGGTGGGTGTTTTTTGGCCGATTAGGGAGCGCTCGACAGAGTCGCAGACTTGGAGGGCGGCTTCTCGTGCTACGTTCTTTTTGAGGAGGTGGTCTTGCATAGCGGATAGGGGCTTTTCGAGGTCAGATTTGGTAAGGATTTTGCCACCGACGATGTTGTGAAAGAAGGAGAAGGCCCCACTGGAGGCTGTTGGTTCTTTCGAGTTGAGAATGGTAGCGACCTCGGAGTCGAGGTCTTTAAGAACGAATTCCCCGCGGGAGGTTTTGGTTCCCCAGGTGGATTGGTCGATGGGATCGATTCGTTGTGCGCTGCGAGGGCGATCGGTTTCTTCGTCGGTGGAGTTTCCCGCCGGCGCAGAGTAGTCTAGGATTGTTCCGGTGTCCTCTTCCGTTGCGATCCCGTCAATGTCCCAGCGTCGCATCTTCTTGCCAGATTTCTTTGCACCTTTTCCGGAGCGCCCGGGGGAGACTTCGTCACCGCTGGAGGCATGGGTAGAGTTTCCGCTGCGGCGGCCACGGGAGCGGACTGGACGTTTGGCTGTTAGGAGGTGGGGAGTTGAGGCGGCGGGGGAGACCGGACGGGGGGTGTCGGACACTGAGAGTCCGTTAGGAGGCGCGGGGGAGCCGGGTTTGGATGGTGCTGGGGAGGTTAGTGGTGGAACGTGGAGCACGGAGGGAACACGAACCTTTCATAAGACTCGGCATTGGAGGGGGTGGGGGCGCAGTCCATTGGCTGGGCGCTGAGGCGCTGACGGTTGGAAGGTGCGCAGGGCCTCCGGAGCACTTTTCAAGCTCGTTGATCCGGCTCGAGAAGTATGAGTCGAAGTGGCATTCAATGGTTGAGGTGTGGGGTTTCTTGAGCTGGTCGCCGTAGAGGGAGGTGAAGAGTTTTTTGACGGTATCGAGGAGCTCATCAATCCAGGTAAGTTGGAGGAGGGATTGGTAGACGGCCTTTATTGAGAGACATCATTAGCTTCTTTTTTTTTTTTCTTTTTTTTTTTTGGCTTGAGGGTTGTGAAGGAGGAATCGTAGTGTAGGGCTTCTTTCGGTAAAGAGAGATGGCGAACGCATACAATAAAGATCAGGCCGAAATCGTTGGCGATGGTCCATTTCAAGGTGTAGGAATCCTTCTTGTACCATTTTCCATCGCTCCCCGGCTGCACTCGCTCCTCGATGAGGACGTCGCTGATGAAGCTGTTGACGATGCTGGGGTTCACGGGAGCAAAGTTCTTTGACCAGAGAAGGATCCCGGAGGTGGTCAGGACCTCGAAAGAATCCAGCGCGGACCTGGCAGCGTCTTGCATCGTTTCGTTTGACGCGGCTTGAATAAGAAGAGAAGATGGATGGGTCGTTTGTGCAGAGACGAGGAGGGCGGAGAATGGAGGGAGGGCTAGCAAGAGGGAATGGGAAAGACGGAGCGACGGAGGAGAGCGCGGAGGCGGAGCATGGGGCGGGAGATGTTAGGAGAGTTCGACAGACCGCACAGAGCAGAGGCAGAGACCGGGTTGCTGGAGCTCGATTTCCCGGACCGCCTTCGTGTGAATCTTACAGGGTGATCTGGCCGCACTGCCAATTTGCCACGTGCCGCTGACAAACATACTGTGGCGCAGCTTATCGCTATCGTCTACCATCTAATCTTATCTCCACGCTTAGTCTGAGTCACTGCGTCTCTGTCTCTCTGCGGTGACCTACGAGCCCGCCCCGCACCCTTCCCCCGCTATCGCTGGTCTATGTAAAACACGCAACTCGGGCTTCTTTGTCAGTTCTGTCTAATAGCTACTGATAAGGTAACCCTCTCCGTGTGACTCAATTCTCCCTCTCCATTGACAGCTTACAAGCCAATTGATTCCTTGCATAGCGCTCCACCAGCCCAAATCTCTGGCAAGACAACATTCACCATGGCTACCCCCGAGCCCGCCCGTCCCGCCCTCGCCTCGGCCTCTCATGTTATCATGATCGATAACTATGACTCCTTCACCTGGAATGTCTACCAATACGTCACGCTGGAGGGCGCGAACGTCACAGTCTTCCGAAACGACAAGGTCACTCTGCAGGAAGTGATTGATCTCAACCCGACGCAAATCGTCATTAGTCCTGGTCCCGGCCACCCCGAGACGGATTCGGGGGTGAGTATACCGATCATCAAGCACTTTTCTGGGAGGATCCCCATTTTGGGAGTTTGTATGGGGCAGTGTGTTTTCCCCTCCGTGACACAGATGAGGTGAGTAGAGGCTGACCATGTAATTTATAGACAATGTATCTTCAGCGCCTTTGGCGGTGCCGTCGCCTACGCCGGCGAAATCGTCCATGGCAAAACTTCCCACATCAAGCATGATGGCCGGGGCATCTACCACCACGTCTCGCAAGACATCGCCGTTACCAGATACCACTCACTCGCGGGTACACATGCCACGCTCCCCGCTGAGCTCGAAATCACCGCCTGGACAGATAGCGGTGTCATAATGGGAGTCCGGCACAAGGAATTCACCGTTGAGGGTGTGCAATACCACCCAGAAAGTATCCTCTCCGAAGAAGGCCGCATGATGATTCGAAACTTCCTCAAGCTGCGCCGAGGGACATGGAAAGAAGATATCAACGCCGCATCCTCCGTGCCCCCAGTGAAAGGAGATTCCCTGGCAAATTGTTCCACAAAACCCCACGATCCAAACTCCGGTTCGATCCTAGACCGTATCTATACCCACCGTAAAGCATCAGTAGCAGCTCAAAAGGTGCTTCCCTCCTACCGCCCCGCAGACCTCGAAACCTTCTACTCTCTCTCTTTCGCGCCCCCACAAATCGACTTCTCCTCGCGCCTCCGCGCTGTCTCAACCAAATGCGCCCTCATGGCCGAAATCAAGCGTGCTTCTCCCTCAAAAGGGCTCATCGACATTTCCGCCTCCGCCGCCCTCCAAGCCCGAACCTACGCCCTCGCGGGTGCAGCCACAATCTCTGTGCTCACGGAACCGGAATGGTTTAAAGGCACCGTTGAGGATCTCCGGGCCGCCCGACAAGCAATCGACTCCATGCGGAACCGCCCCGCAATTCTGCGAAAAGACTTTATCTTTGAGGAATATCAAATTCTTGAAGCCCGCCTGGCAGGAGCAGACACAGTGCTACTGATAGTTAAGATGCTAGACGACGAGACGCTGCAGCGCCTCTACACCTACTCGAAATCTCTCGGGATGGAGCCTTTGGTGGAGGTCAACAGTAAACCGGAAATGACCCGCGCGCTGGGTCTCGGTGCCCGAGTCATCGGCGTTAACAATCGCGATCTCCACTCCTTCAAAGTCGACCTGGAAACAACCAGTGGGCTCGTGGACATGATCAATCCCGCTGAAGTGATTCTCTGTGCCCTCAGCGGGATCTCCTCCCGCGAGGACGTAGCAAAATACGAAGCGGATGGCGTTGGCGCCATTCTGGTCGGCGAAGCATTAATGCGTGCGGGGAAGGACGTCGCTGTCTTCATCAGCACCCTCCTTAATTCTTCCCCTCCTCCTACTTCTCCCCAGAAACCAGAAATTCTCGTAAAAATATGTGGGACCCGCACCGTGGAGGCTGCAAAAGTTGCCGTGGAATCAGGCGCTGACATGGTCGGGATTATTATTGCAGAGGGGACTAAACGCACCATCGATTCGGATACTGCAAAGGCTATTTCGAGAGTCGTGCATTCTACGCCTAAGGGCGGTGTCGCAAAGGCTCCGCAGAAGGAAACAAATGCCAGCGATTGGTTTGACTACTCCCGCTGCAGCCTCGTCTGCCACCCCACCCGTGCCCTCCTCGTCGGCGTCTTCAAAGATCAACCCCTCGAAACCATCCTCGCAAAAACACGTGAATACGATCTGGACCTAATCCAGCTGCACGGAAACGAGCCTCCCGAGTTGACGCGACTGCTCCCTGTTCCCGTTATCAAGAAGTTTGCGCCCGGCGAAAGCAACATTGAGCTTACTGGGTACCATGCCGTGGGGCTCCTGGATTCCGGCGCAGGGTCGGGAGAACGGTTGGATCTGCAGAGTGTTAAGAGTGTTTTGGAGAATGTCCCGGTGATGCTGGCGGGGGGGCTGGATCATAGGAATGTTGGAGGGTTAGTGGAGGAGTTGGGGAGATGGGGTAGGGGGTTGGTG
>JABYPW010001168.1:0-17272 GCA_016880775.1 Phymatotrichopsis omnivora
GGACAAAGTTCTGTCACAATATACCCCAGTAATAATTTGCTGCGAAGTTTACGGTCACCGCCGTAGAAAGCTTCTTGACCCACAGAAGTAAGGAAAAAAATTGAGCTCTGAAATTGAGCTGCAGCTGGCGGTAAACCACTTTCGGGTAGGATTGGGGAATGATATTCCGGCTGCATTGAAGAAGTCGACGGATAGGTGAATTCCAGGTGGGAGATCTGTCCGGGTATTCGCGGTTCCTACTGATTGTAGTTAAGACGGCAATTATGGAGTAGGCTTTGAGATTGTTAGCCGAGAGTGAAGGCGGATAACGGAGGTGAAGATCGGTTGACATGGGGTTTATCGTCTGGTTTATAAGCAGTGAAAATTATCATTCACTTGATTCGCAGAGCACTGCTTTTCTTTTCACTTTCCCCGCTCATCCTCCTACCTCTCTTATCCTCTTTCTACTGAAATAGAAAGGATAAAAGAGCCTATAGCGAGGGGCCGAAAGTTGTCTACTAGCCTTGGTGAAGGAGACGCAAGGCATTACAAGTCGAGAACGCACACTTATTATCAAAAGATCAGGACGAATGAGACGATTATCCACAATAGTTTGACCCGGAAGTACGTTTTCTTGGATTGCCTAACGCTTTGCTCACGCTATATAATTAAGACATCTTCTTCTCGAAGGATCGGAAATCATTAACGGCCAGACAGCTGGCGAGGAGAGAAAATGAGGAATGAGTTCCACTTAACGTCATAATCATACTGCCTAATCTCGGATACACTTATATCGGTTACAAAGAATGGACTGAAAGATTTTTTTCAGTTTCAAGCCCATCAGCGAATCTTGTTGGCGAGAGCCGCGAGAGTAATGCAGATATATCAATATACACTTTTGACTTCGTTTAAAATCTGTGGAAGGACTACAACACCAACCTAAATGACTTATACCTTTACGCATACTTATAGATATAACTTAAGAAACAATCTGGCAAAAAGGAGTTACATACACTAAATACTTGAAACGTTAATATTTTGCAACAATAACTTGTTCTAACTATGAAAATAGAACTCTTAACCTGCCTGAATTCTATCAACTCACCAATCAATAATTACTTCAAAAGTTTTCAGGGGAGTTCAGGGTGAAAACAAACTATGAATAATAGGAATGGATCATTTCAGCTATTTAATTCTGCTTTGTTAATGCTACTATAACTTTACCATTTTTTTTTTTTTCATGTTCTAGTTTTGAGGCAGGAATGTTTTACAAACATTTAGTCTTATTAAGATATTTATTTTAGAACCTAGATTATGAATTCACATAATCATATACATGGAATCAACATTGCTTAAAAAAAAATATTCAAGATTAATAATGGTTATAATCAGCACACTATTAGAGATAAATGAACTTACATCAATACATGCTTATTCTAATAATAATATATATTTAAGCTTAATATTTACTAATAAATTATGTATAAAAAGGTAGTTATTCTTTACTTTATTAATAGGAGGAGGAAAATTCATGATAAGGCCTAAATAGTAGAAATTATAATGTATTAATTACTATATGTTATTTCTTTAGCAATATCCACTTTATATATAAAGAGAGCTAGAAATCTACAATAAATCTAACAAGTGAAATCAATCAAAGGATAAAAGTATATAAAGAAAATTCTATGTTATAAGCCTGATAGAAACAAAGAAACCTACTATGAGTATTAACAATTTAGATTCTTAAAAGAATATGTATATACTTATCTATATGAGTCATGAACTAGTAAAGCAAATTTGTTACCTATAAATTATTAGTGGTACTCCTGAAAAAACATTACCTAAAAATTCCTAGTTTCAATTATATACTAAAATTTGCTATATTTAATCTTATAGACATTATAGTAATTATTCAGAAAATAATTAGAGTATAGCTATAAATTACAAATAAAAGGTTATATTTTTTATAACTTAAATACATATTATAAAGACAAGATAGATAATAACTATATTCAAGAAATAAATATTTGATTTAAATGCTAAGCTAGTTTTCTTTTATAGATAATATACATCTTGAAAAAAAAAAAACTTAGTATCCTAGTATAACTACTAAATATAATAATAGTTAGTCTAGAACATCTTCTATAGATATAGATGTATAAGGGATGTTATATAAAATATCATATCTTTTTGTATCTAAATCACTATATAAGTATAAAAGATATATATTATATCCTAATATACAGTAAAAAGAACATGTTTTATTATGTTATAGCTATCTAGTCTCTAGATACTGTGAATAGAATATAAAGTATTAGATTAATCTAAAACTTATATATAAAGCTAACTCTATTTCCTACTATTTTACATTGTAACTATTATCTTCTATTACTATGGAGTATAACACAATATCCTATTACTAGTGATATATGTAATAAGTACCCTTTCAATAGTTATAAATATTAAAAAATTAGTTATACAGTGTTTAAAATCTAACTACACATAATTACCATTTTGAAATATATAATTATTCTAGTATTAGATGAATTTGTCATAAAGCTAAAAAATTAATACCTTAGTTTAACAATATATCCTCTAGTAAATGAATTTATACCTATTATAAATAGTAATAAAGATATAGCTTATAAAGAAGATACTACAGTTAAGGACACAATATCTAAAAGCATAACCCCTATACAAAGGAGATACTATAAAATTGATTAGGAAGAAAGAGTGAAAGTGTTTGAAGTAGCCCTAGGGATTTAGTAGATAGTACTAGTAAATTATATAGAAGGTATCATAGGTTAGTATTAGGAAATAGTGTAAGAATATATAAAGTAAGGATAGAAGGTAGTGACTATCTTAAATAGTTATGATTTAGGATATCACATAGATAGTAAGTTATAGGATATAGTTATAGGATATAATCATTTGATATAGTTATATAGATAGTGATTTTTAGGATATGGTCATAGGATATACTCATTTGATATGGTCATATATATAGGAGTTATAGGATATAGTCATAGGATATACTCATTTAATATGGTTATGTAGATAGTAAGTCATAGTAAATGTGACAGATCACCCTATATAGATCGTATTTGACTCGGTAAAGATACCTCAGGCATGCTTCGCAAATGTTACTAAGTGAACTCAGATATCTTGGCTAAACGAAAGCTCAACTGGAAGATATCTTTCCTACAATGATTAAGGTAAACTTCAAATGTAGAAGACAAGAAAGACGAATATATTCTTTAAGGCTTGAAGATAACTCAAAAGGCTTTTATAATAGTGATTGCAGAGAAGACAAGAAGCTATGTGCTAAAGAAGGAAGGAAGGAAAGACAACAAGACAAGAACAACTGTGCGCTTATATATCCTATACTTTACCTGAGCTGATAAAGAGATGACAAAGGAAATAGAAACATAAAGAACTAAGACCCATCTAGATCATCTCCTGATTCCTAATCACTGAAACCTGTAGAAGAGTCTGAAGAGGACAGGATGCAATTAGTACTCAATTTGACTATGATCGCCTATCACTGTGATGGATCACCCTATATGGTTCGTATATGACTCGGTGAAGATACCTCAGGCACGCTTCGCAAACGCTACTGAGTAAACTCAGATATCTTGGCTAAACGAAAGCTCAACTGGAAGATATCGTTCCTACGACGAACAGGGTGGACTTCAAGTGTTGAAGACGAGAAAAGACAAATATATTCTTTAAGGCTCGAAGATAACTCAAAGGCTCGTACAATGGTACTCGCAGAGAAGACAAGGTAGCTATGTGCTAAAGAAGGAAGGAAGGAAAGACAACAAGACAAGAACAACCGCGCGCTTATATATCCCATCCTTCACCCGAGCTGACAAAGAGATGACAAAGGAAATAGAAACACAAAGAACTAAGACCCGTTCTAGACCATCTCCTGATTCCTAATCGCCGAAACCTGTAGAAGAGTCCGGAATGGACAGGACGCGATTAGTACTCGATTTGACTATGATCGCCTATCACCCTCTCGGGCCTCACTCCGGATTTGTGATAGTCTCTCACGATACGAGTCCGATCGCCCCGTCATGACCTTATGGCTGACTAGGCCAATGTCGCATCATGCCAATAGCCGATCACGTGCCCGTGGGGCTGACTTCCCGTGCTTAGTCAAGGCTAACGGCAAAGCCACACCATGCCACGCCACGCCACAAGGTCATGTGACAGAGGATCGTCTCCAGAGCGCTTAACACAATGGTGAAGGGTAGAGACGACATACTCACATGTTGACAATCTAAGCGTAACCTCTATCATAGCGCTTCGTCCAGGTACCTTGACGCAGACCACTACCGGTGTTCATAACACTACGCCCCTTCTAAGGCGCATGGTCCCCAAGCGCATAGGAGTTAGCTTTTTGTCTTTTTCTCCTTTCCCCTCTGAGAGCAACTGAGGCGGAAGGACGGTTTCCTGCAGCCTGTAGGGGGAGATCATCCCGACTCAATGGAGCTTTAAGGGGACTCAGGATCATGCAATGGACACGATGGTGTCGCCCCGCTGCATTAAAGGGAAACCAACTGTGGAGGAAGGAGCGACTATACATACCTCAATTCCTCCGTCTTCGCTTACGTGGTGGAGCCTCCTCTGACTGAGTGGCTTGGCGCTCTGCCTCTGGATGGGCCTGTCGAAAGGTCAAGAGAGCGTCGATGGGGGCGCCGTTCACTAGCAGTGACTCCAAGGGTTCCCAGCTCCCCTCATCCCGAGGGTATCCTTCCCACAACACAAAGTATTCCACCCGCTTGGTTTTCCGGTTGTTTCAGACTTTAGCGATTTCCGAAACGAAGAAATAATTCTCACCCTCCTCGATTTCAGGAGCAGGAGGAGGATGGACAGGGAACCGATTCGAGACATAGTAGGGTTCCAGTTTCGATAAGTGGAAAACGGGGTGGATCTTCCAGGAGAAGGGAAGTTTGAGTTTGTAGGCCCGAGGCCCTATGGGTTTGATTACCTCGAAGGGGCCTGCAAACTTTGCGTCTAGCTTGCGGGAAGGTCAGGAGGGGGTGATATCATCACGCTTAAGTAGGACGCGGTCTCCGGGTTGAAGTTCAGGGAACGGAAGGTGAGACTTGTCGTACCACGCAACCATCTTCTTCTGAGCGTCGAAGAGGCGTTGCCTAATGGTGGTCCATTCTCTTGTAAGAGCCTCACTTCCCCGATAGGCAGAGACAGTTTGTACAGCGTCAAGTGAAGGATGATATCCGAAGTTGGCGAAAAAAGGGGACACCCCGGTGGAGGACGATTTGGCGTTGTTGTACGCGAATTCTGCTAGGGCGAGAAAGAAGACCCAATCAGACTGCTCGAAGTTGACATATGCGTGGAGGTAGGCTTCCAGGACCTGGTTCAACCGTTCCGTTTGTCCGTTAGTTTGGGGGTGAGCAGCAGTGCTCTTAGACAACTTAACCCCGAGCTGATCCATCACATGACCCCAAAAGGCTTCAAACTTAGGGTCACGGTCAGAGACAATGTTGGCCGGTAAGCCATGGTGTCTCCAGATCTCACGGACGAAAACGTTGGCAAGGTGCCTGGAGTCGACATTAGGGCCAAGAGGGATGAAGTGTGCCATCTTGGAGAAACGATCAACGATCACCCACACTTGGGTGAAGCCATCAGAAGGAGGGAGGTCCGTCACGAAGTCCATGGAGATCGATTCCCACGGCCTATAAGGAATCTCCAACGGAAGCAGCTGCCCATAGGCCTTGTGTCGGCGGGCTTTATTCCGTTGGCACTGGTCGCACGCAGAGATATACTCGGCTATATCCTGCCATCGATGTGGCCAGTAGAAGTCTCTGTCGATAAGATTAAAGGTCTTATCTCGGCCTAAGTGGCCTGCCGTGGGATGATCGTGCCTGGACTTGAGAACCTCAGTACGAAGAGATGGGGGTACATACCACAGACCATTCCACATCGGAAGGCCGTCATGAACACTGTAGGGTTCCTGTGGCGAGCTCAGAATGCTTTGGCATTCAGGGTCAGTAGCAACGGCTTCCCTCAAGGCTTGGTAAAAGGAAGGATTGAGCGAGGTGTAACTTTTCTCAATCGCAGCAATATACTGTCCTTTCTTGAGGAAGAGAAGACCGAGCTCTGGTGCCCCCTCCGTAGGGACGTGGTCCCCACGTCTGCTCAAGGCTTCAGCCGCGTCGTTGGACTTACCTGGCCGATACACTACCTGGAAATCGATGGTGCCCAATTTCTCCATCCACCGGGCCTGTCTCCTGGAGAGGAGCCGAGTGGTCGTAAAGTACTCCAGGTTCTTGTGGTCCGTAATCACCAGCACTGGATGAGCCGTTCCCTCACACCAATGTCTCCATTGCATGTAAAGGCAGTCAAAAACTGCAAGAATTTCCTTGTCATAGATCTCATAATTCCGCTCCGCTGGTTCAAGTTTGCGAGAGTGGAAAGCCAAAGGGCGGGTAGAGCCATCAGGAAACCGGTGCGACAGGACACCTCTAAGGGCAAAGTCGCTGGCATCAGTTTCGGCTTGAAGGGGGACTTGAGAATCATGGTGGACAAGGATGGGCGTAGAGGTGAAGAGGGCCTTGAGGGTCTCGAAGGCAGATTGCTGCAGAGGCCCCCAGGTCCAGGGCTGGTCTTGCTTGGTGAGGTTTGTCAGGGGCGTCGCGATCTTCGAAAATCCTTGGATGAAGACCCTGTAAAAATTGGCAAGCCCAAGAAACGAACGGACATCTCGAACCATGGTGGGAGTAGGCCAATCTCGGATGGCTTGGATCGTATCCTCTGAAATGCTAATGCCCTTGTCGGAGATGATGAACCCAAGGAATTCCACTTCATGGACCGCCCAGATGCACTTGGCAGGCTTGAGTGCCAGCTTGTGCTTGTCAAGGCGCTTGAGGACTTCGTGCACAAGGCGGTCATGTTCTTCCTTGGTAGCGGCATAGATCAGGATGTCGTCCTGGTAGATGAGGACACCCAGATCGAGGAGGTCGTGAAAGATCGTGTTCATCATTTCCTGGAAGACAGCAGGGGCATTGCAGAGACCAAATGGCATTACCAAATACTCGTACTAGCCGTAACGTGTGCGAAAGGATATTTTCCACTCGTCACCCTCAGCAATGCGGATGAGGTTGTAGCCATTCTTGAGGTCGAGCTTGGTAAACCACTGAGCATTGCCTATTTGGTCTCTCAGTTTGCCCATAAGGGGTAGAGGATAGCAGTTTTGAATAACGATCTTATTCAAACCCCGGTAGTCAACACAAAGGCGGAGGGAACCATCAGCCTTCTTCACGAACAGGATAGGAGCGCCTGCGGGAGACTTGGAGGGCCTTATTTTCCCCTCCTTGATCATGTGATCAAGGTACTCGCGCAGGGCCTGGAGCTCAGTCTCTGACAGACGGTACAGCGGGCCCCAGGGAGGAGTCGTTCCTTCCTTCAAATCGATTTTGCAATCCCATTCCCGGTGGGGAGGGAGCGAGGAGGCTAGGCATTCAGAGAAGACAGCAGGATAGATCTGTTCCCACTTATCACCTTCAGAGGTCGAGGAGATGGAAGACCGTATGAAGAGCTCGGCAAAGTTGCCCACTGGAGCTCTGGTCATGGCGGCACACCAACGACGGACAATTCCTTCATTGACTGGGGTGTCCACCCACCCAAGCAGTCCGCCACTGACAGCTTCGGAGTTGGCGTAGAAGTCGTTATCCTTAATCAATTCAAATGCCGAGGCCATCTGGACCGAAGGAGTCACAAGATGGTTCTTGCATTTGGAGGAGGGGAATCCCACGAGAACAGCCCAGTCATAGTCGACCTGTGGTTCATGATCTTGAAACCACTTAACAGGAAGATATATGTCCACGTCTGGAGGCATAGGGCCAACATCAAAATCAATGAGTTCGCGATGGTTGAGGACCTGCATTTGAAGTTTCGGTGTGTAGTACCACTCTTGCCGGCAGGAACCATCATAGGCGAAGACGTTGACCGCCTGGGACTGTTTCTTCTTAGGGACAGGGAGCCGATCTGAGATGTAGGCGCCGGTAGCTCCGTTGTATAATTTGGCTGTAGCTGTGATCACGTGTACCTGGGGACCCTCAACAGAATGGGTTTTCCAGCGCAAAGTGACTGGAACCGTGACACACCTGCCCTGGGCAGGGCCTTCTTTGGAGGAAACTATGGTTGACATGTTGGCGGTAGCGAATACGTTCCCTGATCTCTCCCGGGAAACTCGTGGCCGGAGCTCACTATACGTCTTGTCCGCAAGGAGGTTGTTTCGAACAGTGGGAGTTGGAAATGCGATGAGGCGAAACTGATAACTTATGGGGGTGCAGAAAGAGTGGTGGTCTGCTATGCAGCCAGTGCATTTCGACCTGGAATGGGTCCTCCTCAGGCAGAACTTGCAAAAGAAAAGGAAACACAACCTCTAATCAATGCCTCTATAAAAGAAGGAAAATAATACATGAGGGTATCATAACAGTCGTAACAAGACATTAGGTCATAACACATCACTCATGGGTATCATGAATTACATTAGCCTCAATGCTGGCAGGCCCACCCACCGAGAATGCAACGATGGTTGCAAACACCAGCTCCTTGTAAAAAGAAAAGGCACAAAGGAAATTTCAAACAATGGTCTTAAAGGAAATTTCGTGCAACAAATTTGATGTCTCAAACCAACTGGGTCTTAAAGGAAACAAAGAACAAAGGAAAATGGGAGAGGTGGCGTGGGATGCTACAAGGAAAAGGAGAGGGGCACTTACACCATGGGGATGTCATCCCCATCCTTCCAGTCGTCCGGGAGGTCAACCACTCGGGCCGCAGAGGTCTTTTGCTGCTTCGAGGAAGAGGAGTTCCCATCGTCGTCCGCTTTGCGTTTAGTTGAGGTGGACACAATCTTGACTGCGGAGATAGAGAACTTCCTCGTAGAGTAACAGTCCTTAACACTATGGTGTTTGGACAAGCAGCGCAGACAGGCCTTGTTCTTCTTTGCCCACTCCTTCTCTTCCTCGGTGAGCTGAGGAAGCTTCCCCTTGTCCTGGGAAGTGGACCCGGAGGGATGCTTGTCCTGGGTCTTCTTAGGCTTGTTCGAGGAGGAGGGCTGAGCCATGCTCTGCTTGGTCGACTGTCCCTTATGGGACTCCTGGATGGCTACCTGGGCATCCTCCATTGCCAGGCCCACTTGGACCACACGAGATAGCCACTCGGCTGCGGGGGTCTCATGCGTGGTCTGGGCCGCCATTGCCAAGCGGAGATCTTCCTTCAGGCCCCTCTCAACCCAAAACTTGAAGGACTCTTGGTCGCCTTGCACGACCTGGTTGAGAGCCTCCATGTGGGTGAGGTAGGAGAGGATGCCCTTGGTTTGTTTCGCGTTGATCATCTCCCTGATGGCTTGGGGTTTGGTGGCAAAGGCCCCAAAGTATGTATTCATGGCCTCCGTGAAGTCGTCCCAGATGGTGGTCTGCTGGGTCCAGCGGTGGGAGTTGGCTTGCCACCAGATTCGCGCTGTACCCATCATGTACGTGGAGGCGAACCTGGTTTTGATCCAGTCATGAGGGAAGGCATGAGACTGGAGGGCAAAGTAGTTCTCGCATTGCTCGATGAACTTCCTTATATCCTCAGCCTTCCCCGAGAACTTTTCTGGATCCACTGGCTTGGGACCCTTGAACGAGGCAGATGGAATAGGAGGCGGGGCCGGGGTGCTGCGGTTGGAGGGAGGAGCCGGTGGGGCAGTTTGCCCAAGGACTTCCTGCATGATCTGCCTGACATCACTCTCATTGAGCGGACAAGGAGAGGTCGGGTGGGGAGGTGGTGCGAACGAAGCAAAGGAGGTTTCCCTGTGCCTCCTTGAAGGTCCTGCAATGGCAGAACGAGGTACAGGGGGTGGAGGAGGAGTAGGGGAGATGGGTCGGGAAGGGGGTCTGAAAGAAGGCAGACCCATTCTAAGGCCTCTGGGCCTGGGAGGAGGAGCAGTGACGTGAGTTGCTCCGTCATCTATGTCTATGATCTCGTCCGGGTTTCTGGACACTGGAGGAGAAACAATAGAGCCATAGTGCTCCTTGTACTGATAGTACAAGTCCTTCTACAGCTTGGCGTCATCCGTGGCCTTCATCAGGTCTTCCCGAAGCTTGACCACATCTTCCTTCCTCAGCGTAGACCTAGCAGAGAGAGCTTCATTCTCTGCCCGGAGGCGCAGAACCTCATGTTCCGCCTGACTAAGCCTAGCCTGGACAGGGACCTCTGCCTGCTCCAGGACTTCTACTCTGGCCTTTGCTTCAGCCAGGCTCGCCGTCAGAGTGGCGATTTGCTCATTTGGGGAGGCCAACAAGTGCAGAGCCTGGTCTGCCAACTGCTGACGAAGATCTGACAACTTCTTGTTCAGATCCGACACCACATCCTGATGTGCCTTGTTCAGGGTGTTGGTGTAGTCGGCTTCCCTTTGAGCAAAGGAATCCCTCTCCTTCTGGATCTGTTCAATCGCAGACAGGAGGAGACTCGTCATCGATGGGGGAAAAGCCACGGACAACTTGGGGAGGGGCTTGTTGATGTTGCGATGAAGAAGGATGGTGGCATAGAGGATTGAGGCCACATCATCACGTTGTTTCTGGAATTCCTCCTCCGTGTCTTGTAAGGCCCATTTAAAGGGCTCTTCCCCGAGGAACTGCCGGGCCTGGTGAAGGGACTTGATTGTTTCGACGTAATTGTCGACAACAACCTTCTGGTGTTTGTTGACGTAGGTCAACTCGGCAGCGGTGAGGGTGATGGTGGCCTCCTCATGCATTGATACATTGGAGGCCTTAGATCGGGTGGTCTGAACTGTTCAGGCTGAAGGGTTGGTGAGCTGTGTGCCCACAACGATAGCGAGGGAGGATGCATCTGGCATCGGAACGTCGGAAGAAGAAGAAGCCATCTTCTTTAAAGAATATAGTGTGACGGATCACCCTATATGGTTCGTATATGACTCGGTAAAGATACCTCAGGCACGCTTCGCAAACGCTACTGAGTAAACTCAGATATCTCGGCTAAACGAAAGCTCAACTGGAAGATATCGTTCCTACGACGAACAGGGTGGACTTCAAGTGTTGAAGACGAGAAAAGACAAATATATTCTTTAAGGCTGGAAGATAACTCAAAGGCTCATACAATGGTACTCGCAGAGAAGACAAGGTAGCTATGTGCTAAAGAAGGAAGGAAGGAAAGACAACAAGACAAGCATACTCTATTCCCACTACTAGACAACAAGACAAGAACAACCGCGCGCTTATATATCCCATCCTTCACCCGAGCTGACAAAGAGATGATAAAGGAAATAGAAACACAAAGAACTAAGACCCGTTCTAGACCATCTCCTGATTCCTAATCGCTGAAACCTGTAGAAGAGTCCGGAATGGACAGGACGCGATTAGTACTCGATTTGACTATGATCGCCTATCACCCTCTCAGGCCTCACTCCCGATTTGTGATAGTCTCTCACGATACGAGTCCGATCGCCCCGTCATGACCTCATGGCTGACTAGGCCAATGTCGCGTCATGCCGATAGCCGATCACGTGCCCGTGGGGCTGACTTCCCGCGCTTAGTCAAGGCTAACGGCAAAGCCACACCATGCCACGCCACGCCACAAGGTCATGTGACAGAGGATCGTCTCCAGAGCGCTTAACACAATGGTGAAGGGTAGAGACGACATACTCACACGTTGACAATCTAAGCGTAACCTCCATCATAGCGCTTCGTCCAGGTACCTTGACGCAGACCACTACCGGTGTTCATAACAATCACCCTCTTGGGCCTCACTCCTGATTTGTGATAGTCTCTTGCGATATAAGTCTGATCGCCTGATCATGACCTCATGGCTGACTAGGCCAATATCATATCATGTTGACAGCCGATCACATGGTAACTGTGGGGCTGACTTCCTATGCCTAGTCAGGGCTGATGGCAAAGCCATACTATATCACACTATGCCATGAGGTCATATGACAGAGGATCATCTCCTGAGCACTTAACACAATGGTGAAGGGTAGAGACAGCATACTCACATGTTGACATTCTAAGTGTAACCTCCATCATAGCGCATCGTCCAGGTACCTTGACGCTGACCACTACCGGTGTTCATAACAGTTAAGATATCTAGGTTCACTCAGTAATAATTATAGCTTGGTACCTGTGGGGACTTTACCAAGCCATTCTACCTCCTGAGATATACACCATTAACAATTATAGTGTATTGATGAGGAAGCTCAAGTCTCTATAGCTAGTCTTTCTTTCCTTTTTCCTTTATGTAATAACTTAGTATCTACCCCTAATATTTTAGGGCTTAGCTTGCAATATACTCTCTCTCTTTATTACCCTACTCTTAGTCTATATTCTAGCCCTTATATAGAGATAGATACACTGTACACTATATGTTTAAGCATTTGAGTATTGTTACTCTTATCTTGTTTCTTACTCCTACTATTATGATCACTGTAGTAATAGATCTCTACTAGTACCTTAAGTGTTACTTCTATTTAGTTAGTGTTAAGTTTATTCTACCTTGCTATTTAACTAGCATCCTATCAGCTAAGTAGTACTAAGTTAGTCAGGCTTACAACTTGTCTAGTGTCTTATCTTGATCTCCCTTACTTAAGATTCTTATCTTATTCTTAATTGGGAGTCTTTGTAATGAACCATGGTCATGTACTTTCCTACTGATCGAATTCTCCTTGTGTTTCCTATGGTTAGTGATGTTCTTTGGAATTCCGCGTTATGAATTATGAATTATCACTCGGTCATGTACGGTCACTCATGTTTAGCTGTCTGCCTTGCGGAGGTCATGAGAACAGTGTTCAGATTGAATGACGTATGGAAGAGGATCATGTGGACAAAACAGGTTTTGTAGAGACTGCTCTAGAAGGGAGGCAGTGCTCTTGGCGATTGGTATAAAAGAGAAGGAAATCTCACGGTCCTGTATTTCTTTCTCTTTCTTCTTCACGCAGTATCTTAAGTATACACCTTCGGAATAAAGAGTTATTCCCACAAACCTTCAGCACATCGTTGCCTCACTCAATGCGCACCTCTTGAGTCCTCTAAAGAGTTGTGTATCTTCTTCTATCCTGATTTACCCAAAAACCTCCGATACAGACTGAGCATCAGTTGTATCGCTGAAGGAGTTGTCCTTTACAGTCTTCTTGATAGTCCCTTAGTAAATGAATTTATTCTTTATTTGTTAAAGTTTTTTATTCAAAAACATAAATACTTAGGACAAATTCTATATTTAGAAATTTCTTGTCTATATTTAAAGATGAAAATCTATTAGAGTATTATGTTCACTACTGTAGCCAGTCTTCTTTATTTTTCTATACTACAGTAAATTATATAATATTATTAGAATGTTGTTTTTACTTTGATATTTATACTTCATTATTTACTGGCTTCTCAATTATTATTAGTTTTTTCCCTCTTTTTTACTATCTTTTTCACCACTAGTTTATTTTTTATGTTTAGCCCTATATGTATTTATAGGCTCTTAAGCTAGGATCAAATAAGAACTTTGAGTCATATTATATCTTTCCACTATAAAAAATTATCTACAACTAGATTATTTTTATTTATATAGATGATAATTGTATACTAGTTAAGATTTTTGTATTCTCAAATAAAAATCATTTACCAGGCAATAATAATTGTACATACAGATGTACCTCCTTCACTAGTCAACAATTTTCATATATATAGAAATTCATTTTACCAAAAACAGAATATCTTAAGTATAGACAATTTATAGGAACTTTAATTCCTTCAGTCACTATTGTATAGACAGGGTATGTACACTTAATAAAGAGCAAAGATATAGTTATAAATATAGGAGAATTAGGATATACCTTCATCCACTAAGCACCATCAGAGTAACCTTTATATAGCTATTATGATCACTTATCACATTCACTTACATGGACTATAGACAATTTATAGGACTTTGATTTCCTATTGGTCACTATTGTATAGACAGGGTATGTATACTCAATTAAGAGCAAAGACATAGTAATATATATAGGAGCATCAGGATATACCTTTATCTACTAAGTACTATTGGGGTAACCTTCATATAGCTATAGACAATTTATACAAATTTGGATTCCTTCAGTTACTATTGTATAGAAAGGGTATTTACACTCAATTAAGAGTAAAGACATAGTCCCATATATAGGAGGGTCAGGAAATACCTTCATCCAATTATAGACAATTTATAGGATTTTGATTTCCTATCAGTCACTATTGTATGGATAAGGTGTGTAAACTCAATTAAGAGCAAAGATATAGTCGCATACATATAAGCATCAGGACATACCTTCATCTGCTAAGTACTGTCAGGGTCACCTTCATACAGCTATAGATAATTTATACAATAATAGACTATTATATACCAGTGGATGAATTTGACCTAGCTATTAAAATTTTTTGAACTGATACTATAATATCAACTTTTAAAGTATACATTTGTCAAAAAAAAAAAAAAAAAAAAAAAAAGAGAGAAATTGAAACATAGATAGATCTTACAAAATACTATACCTTCTTGTACTCCCTCAGTCACTATGTACAGACAGGGCGTCATACTCAATCAAGAGCATATGATATATTTATATAATACAGGATCAAACTTGCTAAGCGCCATTAGTGTAACCCTTCATACAGCCTTACAAACTACTATATAATCTAATATAATATAAAAACATCACCAAGCCTTTGCACATGTGATAAGGTTTACTTAGGGTGTAATCCTAAGTATGGCACTACTTAGACTTAATCTAATCTAATATAGTAATCTAATCTATAATATAAAAGATAGAAAAAAATTTCTGAAGTAGTAGATTTAGATTAGACTAGGATAAATGATCATTTTCTTTAGTTTTTGTATCCAGATTTTCCAAAAATGGAAAAATAATCACTTAATAATTAGTCAATAAAAGAAGAGTAGAATAAGATAGTAATAGAATGTAAGTCAAAAACAGGTTATACAAGTTACAGTAGAAGTTTATTTTTGGACCCTCTATATTTAAGTTGAACATGGTTTAAACATTTTACAATTTGAATTTCCTCCACATATATAGAAAAAACCTGCAGAGTTTTAGATGTAGGGTTCATAGGATATCTAGTGGAAATAGGTATTTTGATGATTTTTCTTTATTTTTTTATATACATTCAATTATAAATCATGTCTTTATAGAAGAATGATAATAGAAAACATCTACTATTTATACATTGAAAGACAGTTTTTTCCAGGTACATTCTTTTAGTTTATTATAAAAGTGGTTGAGATTACTACAGGTTTCTAGGTTTTATGAGTTTAATAAATTTTCTATCATTATGAGCTTTATATATTTTCTTGGTTTTAATGTTTTATAGGTATTATAAATTTAAGCCTTACCTACTAGCTTTACAACTTATTTTTTTTTCCTAGATTTTAGTAATTTTTTTTCTGCAATCTTTTCTACTGAGTTTGGGTCTCTTTTTATCACTATAGACTTTATGCTTAAAGGCATATTTCTTTTTTGAAATCGGGTATATATTTAGGTTGCATATAGTTATGTTGATTTAGAATTGTCCTTTTTAGTAGTAACAGCTAAAGAACCTCCTGTGCTGAAGGCAAAGATTACCTAACTAGTATGGAATATATATATCAAAATCTTCAAACATATTATTAATATATTCTTCTATAAGTTTCTAATATATTCATCTATCTGTAGATGAACCCCATATATGCCATAGTAATTTACCTAATAGCAGAACTATAGCTAATTTTTTTTCTTTTCCCCTTTTAGTTGTTATAGTTAGTAGTAAGTACCAATAGTGAACGGATATTCTAGCAGCGTCTATAAAGCAGAAATTGTGGAGGAGAGAGTGGGTGGTTTAGTTTAGTCATGAACGGTCACTCGGCGATTGAAGAACGCTGTCTCTGCTATTCACGTCGGCATTCATATCGCCAATAAGGTTCACGCGACAACTCAAACTTTCATTAAATTTAAACACCCATGCCTTCTACCTTAATTTTGCTGAATTCACCTCAAATGCATTGACATCAAAGTGCTATTGCGAGTGCTATGGGTTTGTTCTTAGGCTTATGTCTATTCAAATTCAGCGGAGGGAGAAAGAATTCTGCCATTGTGAGATTTGGTGGACCTGCTATTCAGATTGGGATCTGCACTCTCGCTATTTATATTCCGCAATAGCTTTGATACGCGCCCGCGAGTGGTAGAAATACTCCAGAAATTTCTGCCTCTCCTCCCATTTCCTTCTTCCCTTCATCTTTACACTACTTCTGTCCGGCGAGTACAATCCACAACGTACTTCGCTGCACTCAAACGTTAACCCCGACTCCGACCTCAACTACCACTTACCCGCCAACCTACCGTCCGCTCCATCTTCGAAGTCAAAATGGCCTGGCCTATTGACGAGGAGAACCCTTTTGGGTCGGACGACGTTTTGGGACCCCTCTCCGTCCCTACCTTCACCTCCTCCTCCCACCAACCCCCAAATTCCTCTCCCACATATGCCCCTCACCCACATACCTCCAACACCTCCCACCTTACCCCACGCAATCCCCACATCGGCTACCCCCGCCTCCTTCACGATCCTCTCGGCCGCATAATGTCCTCCTTGGCGGCTCCGACCAGCGACGAGGAAGCAAGCCTTGCCAGGGACCAGGCAAGGTTGGAGAGGAACCACGAAATCCTCCTCAACAAGCTCGCCGCAATCGAGGAGGACGCGTTGGGGTCCAGTGTCGAGAAGGGGAACGGAGAGACGGCCACTCACTACTGGAGTCCCGGAAGGCGGAGTTCTGGTGGGAGGAGGACTACCAGAGATATTTGTTCTCCATCAAGGATAACTCCGTGGACCCTACGGAGTCGGGGTACTCCGCGGAGGAGCTTTCGTCAGCTGGAGAGTCCAGCTCAAGCCCCTCCGGGTACTCTCCTCCGCCG
The DNA here is from genome assembly GCA_016880775.1 of Phymatotrichopsis omnivora. Classification (NCBI taxonomy): domain Eukaryota; kingdom Fungi; phylum Ascomycota; class Pezizomycetes; order Pezizales; family Rhizinaceae; genus Phymatotrichopsis; species Phymatotrichopsis omnivora. The sequence goes on from JABYPW010001168.1 coordinate 16,928, forward strand.
GCGCCGCCCCCCGAGTGAGCCGTCTGAATCGGCTCATTCTCCACCTCCGTCGTTTTCAAGGTCGTCGTCCGCCGCTCCACAACATCTGTCTTTGCCGAGGGTGCAGAATTCCCTCCCGCTTCCCCAGTCACCAAGTTTGCCGCCGCCGCTATCGCCGTCGTTGCCGTCTTCGTCGTCGTTAGCTCTGTCTAGAGCTCCGCCTCCTCCTCCACCTCCTCCGCCTCCAGCTCCGTCACGAGTGATGGCGAGAGCACAGACTAGGGCCCAGGCCCGAGAAATGGAAGAAGGAAAGAAGAGCAGTGTCGGGAGAGGGGTGGCACCGGGGAGTGGGGTTGTGAAGAGAAG
>JABYPW010001169.1:0-17272 GCA_016880775.1 Phymatotrichopsis omnivora
AAAAAAAAAAAAAAAAAAAAAAAAAAAAAAAAGCTTAACTTACCGGCAGTAAGATTGATTCCAAGACCACCAGCACGAGTACTGAGAATAAACACGAAAATTTCCGGAGTAGTCTGCCAGGCAGCGACCATATCTCTACGATCCTCAAGTTTCGAAGAGCCATCCAATCGAAGATAACGATGATGACGGTATGTAAGATATTCTTCACAAAGGTCCATCATTCTCGTCATTTGGAAGTAAAGGAGGACACGGTGACCTCCAGCTTTAAGTTCCGTGAGGAGACTATCCAGTTTCGCCAATTTTCCAGAGTCACTAACAAAACGGCGCATGGACGGGACTTGAACATAAGTATATCCAGCACGCTCCGAGGAGGGCTCTGAAAGTGTCTTCGGAGTAGGGTAAAGTGAAAGATCGACTTTGTCGTCAAGCAAGCGCTGCTCCTCCAAGACCGATGCTCCATACAAAACCTTTCGGATTCTTTCGTTGAAGAGAATATTATCTTGTTCAATCATTGCGCCTTGGTTGGTACATACGAGGTTGATCGGGGGTGCAGAAACCGCAGGATATGCGAGCGGCTCCATGCGGTGCATCATCTCATCACGGAAAATATTTCGAGAAACGTTCAACAATTCAGCCATACAACCTTCCTCCGTCGCCTCCGAAAGCGGTTTCTTATCTTCCAATTCAACAATGAGAAATTTGGCATGATTCGGGGCCCAAGGCTGCCCTTCGTTATAAATCGCCTTGAAACGTGCTAGGGTCCGTCGTGTCCGTAAAGAAAGTGAGTTTTCGAAGAGTGATTGGTGAAACACGGCAGAAGCTTCATGAGGAGACGTGTCGACGAACCGAAGCCATGAAAATGCACTAAGTTTGTCGGTATTTGCCGATTGCTTGATGTAATCGGATTTCCAAATGTTGAGCAAATTAAACATCATATGACGCCTGATTCCGGCGTCCGAATCACTGCCTGGAAGATCTAACCTTCCACCTTCCCTGTACACCAGACTTGGGGCGTGATAGCTGACAAGATTCCGTGAGGTATACGCTACATCCACCACAGGGCCCTCTCGCAAGAATGATGGCGTCTCACCCCAAGTGGTCAACGCCAATGGTGATCGTGTTTCTGCTCTCTCGAAAAGGTCCGGGTGATTACAAACTTTTCGAAATTGCATGACGAGATTCATCAGGGTTGCCGCGGTTTCCTCACCACCAGAAGCAGCCTTTTCAATGATATCCATGATGCTAATTTTGTCGCGGAGTCCCTTATACAAAGCTCGTTGTCGATAAGTAAGATCGCAGAAAACATCGACTTCGATCTTATCACCTAATTCCTTCTGTACATGCTTCTTGACACGTCGCAACATAAATGGCTTCAAGATCATATGAAGACGGCGAAGTTGCGCTTCGTTCAGTTGAGTATTGCTTTGGGCATGGCTCTCGATATCCTTCGAAAACCATTCGCTAAATTCATCGTGGGAATCAAAAAGACTAGGCATGATGAAATGAAGAAGCGCCCATAACTCTGTAATGTTGGTTAATACAATTAATTCATTTGTTCCAAACAATCTGAGTGGAAAAACTTGCCTTGCATGGAGTTCTGAATCGGAGTACCCGTCAGCAGAAGACGATTTCGGCAGTGAAATCCGAGTAAGGATTTCCATCTTGAACTGGAAGAGCTCTTAATGGCCTGGGCTTCATCGAGAATCATGTATTGCCATCTCATTCTTTGGAAGTACTGAGCGTCTTGGACAACCAATTGGTAGGAAGTGATGAGCACATGGAAAGGTGAATCTTTGGTATAAGTGAGCTGTTTTCGGTCCCAAAACTTCCTGAGAACCTTCCTGTCCTTTGCGCTACCCCAGTATGGAAGTGCCTTCAGTTGCGGTACGAAACGTGTGATTTCCTGCTGCCAATTGTGAAGAGTCGATGCCGGAGCAATAACCAAAAACGGACCCCAGATGTTGTGGGTTTCCGCAAGGTAGGCCATAACGGAGATTGATTGAACGGTCTTTCCAAGACCCATTTCATCTGCGAGAATACCATTGATACCCTGCTCATACAAATTGCAAAGCCAGTTGAGCCCCTTCAATTGATACTCCTTCAGTTGGCAAGTAAGCATTTTCGGTTGCTGGATATCAATATCTCCTAAACTTGTAGGGTTCTGGAAATTCATCTCGCCATCATCCAAGTTGACGTTTGCCAGTTCGGTCCTGCCCTCTCCATTTTGGTTATTAAACGCCCTAGCTCGGTCTTGTGCGGCTTGTATAGCTTGTTGTGCGTTATTGATTGCAGCCTGTTGAAGTGCTGTGTCATCTTCCGCATCAAAGTCCAGATCCTCGAAGTTGGTAACAGCAGGCCCGGCTTTCCCGACATTATTACCGACTACCGGTGGCGCACCCGGATCCCGAACGGGTTTGTTGACAATTTCAGTGCTTCCACCAACATCTACACTATCTGTTGATCGTTCGACTTCGTCGGTCTTAATTTTTCTTCCGATGAAGTGGGAATACAGTTCGGTCTGAGAGATAAGGAAGTTCAACTTCCTGGCTTGTCTTTTGGCTTCCCTCATTTCCTCCTCCTTCTTCGCTCTCTCAATTGCCTCCTTTTCAGCGCGACGTCGGGAATCGCGTTCTTCACGTTCATTGCGTTTCCAGAATGTCATCATTTCACGCATGCAACGTTTGGCCCGCGCCTGGGTATCTTTGACATTCTTATTGGTACGGAGTTTCCAGCGCTGCGCTTCCTTTGATGCCAACTGAACTGTCTTGCGAAGATTTGACTGCTTTGTCGCAAGGGAAGTCTGTTGGGCCCTATGAACTCGGGGAATATCCTTTCGCGCGATGTCCTTCAAAATTTGGTCGAATAGTTGGTTGTAGCTCTTGGACTGATGAGGCTTATATTCCTCCTTCACAAGCTCTGGAACAGAGATCAACTCATTGATCTCCTTAACTTCGGTGGGTTCCTTGCCATCCTTGACCACTTCCTTCGGTAGGCGCTTTTTGATACTCTTCCGTTTCCTGGCCTTGGTTTCGTCATCGAAATTCAACGGCGTGCCACTGGCGTCTGAATCTTGCCCTTCACCTATACTGCGCGACAAATCCATCTCTCCTTGCACTATTCGTTCAGCATTACGTCTTTGAAGCTCTCGTATTCGACGTTCTGCTGCCTCTTTCTCAGCCGCTTCCTTCGCAAGTTCGGCTCTGGCTCTCTTTTCTATTTCGGCTTTCTCCCGGCGGCGCTTCCGCTGTTGCTCCTTCTTACGTTCCTTCTCGTCCTCCTCTTCCTGTCTCATCACTTGTTCCATGGCCTCGCTGAAGAAGCGTTGACGGGCGCGTTCACGAGATAATTTGGCGTACATGTGTAGTTGCTCGTGTAATTTGCTTTGATAAATGATACGACGTCGCTAAAGAGTGTTAGCAAGTGGCAAAATAAAGTGTTCACTATCCAGCAGATTCATACTTTCCGTTTTTCAGCTTCTTGTTCCTCGATTTCGGTTTTTCGCTTGCCAGCATTATTAAAGTACTCCAACCGCTCTGCTTTGAAATTTTCATCATCCATGTCGGTATCTGTATTATCGGCGTTGTCGTCGACAAGGTTCATCGAATTATGATATTTGAAATCGCGAAAATGCGCCCCCTTCTTTCCACTGTTAGTAATATGGTTGGTGGCTTGCTCATTTTCAACGACGTCGAAATCGCAGACGCGATGATGAGCGGAGCTGGCAGGGCGAGCAGTCGATGATTGTCGTAAGCTTGTTCTTGTCGCCAGATCAGGGCTATGGTTGTTAGTTTCCAGAGATTTTCGTTTGGAGGGTTGAGTAGTGTGAGGAGCCACGGAGGTAGTCTCAGCGGCAGGTTCATCGGCATTAGTGAGAAGAGCAGATATCGACATTGCGCCACCTCGTCGAGCAGGAGTTGCCTTCTTGACGTCTGTCAGTCATGTTATTACGGCAGTATTTGAATCAGGGCCAGCATACAGCGACAATAGGCGACACAGGTTCCCTGTGAGAGCCGGAGTATTCTTCCATGTGGTGATCGTTAGATTCTACCGATTGCCTCAATTCCGAACGCACTGCAACTGAACCCATCCGCCCAGTGGCAGATGTGGGTGGGTGGGCAGGATAGCCAGTCCTGGAATCAGCAGTGTGTATCGGCGAGCGTGAAGTCGCGACAGCTTGATCCACGGTGGTGTCTGCACCGTAGCTGTAGCTGTGTTCCCGAGCCTGGAAAAGAGTCGCGTTAGTAGGGGAACAGCAAAGTGAATTCAACAGCTTTGTCTGTGATACCGGCTGAGAATGCACTGAAGGCGCCCTCTCATAGGCAGAATAGGCCCAACCGGAGCTCATGTCCCTCGAGCGATCTACCGGATCATAGTATCCTGTGCGAGTATTGTATAGGGGAGGCAAAGCACTTGACTGCCCGTTAGTCGAAGACTGGTAGGCCGCGGAGCCGTGGTGGGGGGAATTCTGATATTGATTATGGTGCGGATGGTGCTGTTCAGTGGGAGAAAAGGAGGATCGGTAGGTGAAATTAGGGGAGGGATTGGGGTTGTAAGGGGAGTGTTGTTGCTGACTGCCCGACATGGTGCTGTTGGCAATACGCTGTTTAGTCGGTCTCAAAAGGGCCTCATGGAAGGGCCAACACAGACAACAGCCAAACAGCGTCGTTTGGAGTGGCAAGAACGATAGTCTGCGTTTCACAAAAAATAAAGAAATTCGTGCTCTGCAACAGGAGCAGGAGTAATCAGCAGTTCGAGGCGAGAATGGGCGACGACGGTGAAAGTGGACGAACAAAGTCCGTCGATGTTCATTCAGGCAACTGGTGAGGGTTACGATGAAGATGAAGGGAAGGAGTAGAAAGAAGGGGGATCGATCGATCCGAAGGCGGTGGTGATGAAGATGTGGAGAGTGTGGGTGCCAGCCAAAGGCCCCAAAACCTTGCGCGTGTTTCCATTTCTTTTAGTTGACTCGGAACGTCGTGCGGGTGCAATCAAATCAATCCATCGGTTTCCCTTTCCAGCCCAGAATACCAAAAAATCCAAAAACCATCCTCCACGGAATCTCCAGGATCTAGCGGAAAATGGGGCAGCTTCTATATCCGCTGCCCGTGAGCATTTCGAGCAGCGAATGGACACGACACGACAGTTACAGACACACACTGTTCTCCAGCCCCTCGTGGTTCTTTCACATCATGGTGTTGGTTGGTGTACGGAGAATCTGTGTATGCATGGACAGGAGTCTACGAGTCTGAAAAAATACATGCCATCAATTTTACGAAAAAATGCAAGGGAAATGTCTCCTTCTGCGTAGCACTACAGTATCTGCTCCGCTCTTTTTTTTTTTCCTTTTTTTTTTTTTCGTGTTCCTGTGCTTTGTATTGTATCTACCATACTTTCCATTCTCGCATTGCAACTCTTTAGCGCGATAGATCCCATCAGCATTATTTCGTTCCAGAAAAGCGGCACTGGAGAAATGTTCGATGTCACATCCCTGCTCCTCGCCTTGGACTGCACCCGGTTCAACCTCCCTATTCGCCCCAAAGTGTCCGCCTCCGGATCGCAGGTTGCTAAGATCGCCTTTTCAGCTTTGCTCAACCCCTTGTGAGTAAAACGGATATATCAGGTGCATGGTGATGACGATTTCCTTTTTTTTTCTCTTTTCTTTTTCTGTGTGAATTTTCCCAGGGTCCAGTTCCCCCAGACGCAACATAAAATAAAAGCGGCGAATATGACGGAAAGGCCGACCAGCCGTGCACAATCGGTGCGCGCACAAGTTGAATATAGAAAACCCCCAGGCTGCATGTATGTGGTTATGTAGCAGAAAAGAGACAGCAGGAATTCAATCAGTGCCTTGCTCCTTGCTGCGCGGAGGAGAGTTATTTTCTTGTTATCGATTTTATTCCGGCACTAGCCTTACAATTTTGGCCTAAGTCTCCTCGTCATGCAGGTGACTCCCGTCAAACTCCTCCAAGATAATACCTCCAAGATAAACGTTACATCGAAAGCGGGCTTACATAACAACTCCGATTGTTCCTTGCTTTTCTTCAACTCCACATGATCCTGCACTGAGCTTCGCGGGCTACCCTCTAAACACATACATATGTGGCCGCTTTCAAAATTGAAATCATACTTCACTTATATATCAGTAAAGCAGTCGGTGAATATTAGCCTGCTGCATATAATTCATTTGCGAGCATGGAATTCGGGCTGATACGATTGCACGGGCAACTCTGAAAGCCCCAAGTAATTGTGCCATTAGCCGAAGGCCCCCAAACAATTAACTTCTAATAAGCAGTCACGCACAGAAAGTAATTCTATGTAAACAAACACCTCAAGAACATCGTACCATGTTTCTACGATTTTTGCTGACTATAATATCGGCAATTTTCAGGAAAAATAATTTTCCCTGCAGTAAGTTGGCCTTAGATCCATTTTCAACCTGTGCTGACAGTAAAGGCAAGAGATTGTGGGCGAGCCCGTTTGGGAGAGAAGGTTTTGGCTGCACTAATGTAAATCTTCCTTTACATATCCAGGTCCATGGATGGAGCAGTCGGGATTTGTCGATTGGCTGGGGCAGGCCGCAGGTCACGGTAGCTACACCACTTTTGCCGAAGCATTTTTTTTTTTTTTTTTTTTTTTTGGGGCTTACTGCTTCTTAGCTAGCTATCTATGTATTTAACTTCGGCGTCAACCCCGGCAACCACAACTATTTTGGTCATCCCGCGTCGTTGCGCTGCCACGGGTAGATAGTAAATAGGTTAGAAATTGCATATTCAACGTCATCGCACAAAAAATTTAAAGGACTTTTTTTTTTTTTTTTGCCCGGATTTTATTGTGCGAGTGATAGTTTATGTATGTATATACCGTATCGTTGCCAATTGAACTACTGGTATTTCTTCACTGTGCATACGAATCGTGATGGAAGATATATAAATAAATATATTTACGTAGTATCCACAGTTCCTATTTGATACAATAAACTGCATGTAGAAAATATCAAAACGAAAGTTATTTCAGCTAATAAACCTCTTCTCGACGTCCAGCTCGAAGTTTCCTTCAGATCTCATCCACTAGTAGTATATGTGTGTGTTCCCCCATCCCCTTGCAAACTGTGTCAACTTCATCCATTAAAAATGGCTCAAAACTTCTGCAAGGGTGAAGGGATAACTTCAACATTTCATGTCAAAATCCTCGACTCAGTCGTGGCTGCTCCAACAATGCCGCTTCGATAACATGGATATTTTGGAATGCAATTTGCTGCACATTCCGGAGGAGATCCAAAACACAAATATTTGTTATACGCTAATTTTCTGATCTTCACTTATAATTTTATACGTAAAAATCCTAGGGTTGCTGAAGAACTAAATGATCGCAAAGACAAGAATTTCGGGTAGCATCTGAATGGAGTAACATACGAGAGGGTGGGTGTAGCAAGTTGCTTCAATGTTCTCAAGAAATTCGGTATCACGCTCTAAGAGAACCTTAAACCAAGGAACGTTAGAGTCGTTAAGCCATAGATCATTGTGGCAAATAAATCTTGCATGAATTCCTCCTTCTTTTTCTTCACGGGCTCAGTTTCTTCATTCAACTCATCCGCCAAACCACTATTCGCTGCTTCTGCATCACACCGTCTGGGACTAGATAACTCGCCGGCTCAAAGAGGTTCTGATGTTTCAAATACCATCTGTAACATACCCTCTTTTGATCTAATCTCTCGTGAACATTCGCCGTAGCACTATCATGTGATAGAGAGATCACCGGATGGCCACTAAGTCCGTGGTTAAGATTGTGTAACACATCTGCAATCTACGATAGCAAAAGTATTCGGGTGCGATTGTAGTATTCATCCAAAGGATTTAAAAGAGTCTTGTATAGTAGCATGCATGCGAACGATCGAGCTTTTGACGGCGTGACTTAACTATTAAGCTTTTGTCGTCTTTTAAGAAACGGGAGCTACTGAGGCCGAGGGCCTCTATGAGATGGAAAGTCTGGGCGAACTGGTATTGGTAGTGTCTTCACCTAGATTTTAGACTTCTGCATGGAGATAATGGAATAGTTCCGGTGCTACTAGGTGGAAGTGTGAGTAGTCTAGGTTTTTTTTTTTTTTTTTTTTTTTTTTTTTAGATCATACTTGAGGTATAAATAGTAGAGTAGCTTTTGTGGACTCATACACAAGGAGACAAAGCATCCATATGTAACTTTTCTCGACGTTTAGCGCCAACTGTGTTTCATTCGTCGGTTTTGAGCCTGTCTTCCACCATTTCATTCTCCTGCTGCAATCTACCCTTCGGCATAACATGCGCCTGGAAAACTTTGAGGATATAGTGCACGGCCATGTATGAATTAAGTTTATATTTCGTAGGGAAGAACGGTAAGGCCAGGTTTGCGAAGAAACCATTGCTCCTAATGTGAGCCAAGTCAAAAGCTTGCTTTCTGATTCTCGCATGCATACTTTAGCTATTTACTCGCCATAAAAACGAAAAATAATGAGTAAATTACATCTCTGCCCGCCCGAGATGCTTAGGATTCAAATGCTCAGCCTCGATGTATGATTATCAACTAAGCATTATTAATTGTTTCCGCCCTAATGCGTCTGGAATGTAGATTCCGAAACGACGATCGGTGGCCATATGGTAGCATAAAGGGAATCGAAGGGTAGGAAGTCCGGAGGATTTTATGCTATCTGCATCTGCTGCTATTTTGTTTACGGAGCTTGATGCCTCTACATGTACCATGATATCATTGGCCAGGTGCCTGTCTTACACATTACGTCATAGATGCCTGTTGCGTACGCTTGGCGTCAGGTACAGAGAAGGCAGAGGAGTACATAACGCCTTTTCCCCTGGTACGATAGTCGAGCGAGAATCCGTGATTCGTTATCACATTATGTACATGTACATGCCAAAATACATCTATGTATGTATTGTGTACGTGTGCATATTCCTACTTTTCTGGATTGAGGATCGTCCGAGAATTCTATTTTGTTATTATGTATAAGGATTAATATATACATTGAGTGTTCTTATGTTCAAACTATCGACATCCGCTGCTCTTCATGCGATGGATGTCGGCTAGAGCTTCGTTCAGTTACAGTATCGAATAATAATAAACTGAATCGTCTTCGTCGAAAGTAGTGTTCGATAATGGATTCCTAGTGAACTTTGTGATGATGTTTCCCCCTTATAACGCTGCCGAAACACATCTTTAGACCTGTAGTAGCAGTAGTAGTAATAGCAGTAGCAATAGCTTTCTTATGATTTTATTTTCTCCACTTATCGTGGTTGCAACATGATTTGGGGGGAAGAAAGAAAAAACTTCATTTAGAGTAAGTTTGTTCTCATGGGCGGGGAAGCGGCTAGTGCATTCAATGCATTGCATCAGTGAGTGAGTTAGATTGCGGAAAGTCTGCGTTGTCTTATCTGAACTTCGCACACGCATTCACAGAAGAGCTGTAAGGGGAAAGAGGGAAGGAAAAGGCGAAAAATTAATACTAAGCTTTCGGCCGTCTTGTTCTATGACCACGTTGACGACAGTTCGGAACTTGTCTTATTTGTAAAGGTCATCCATGGAACTTCGAAGTAAGAGAGATAAACGTGGCACGGATTCACAATAGTACTGCAATGATGTCTTGAAACCTCATTTGCTGTCCCTATGGAAGAAACTTGGGACATGTAAAGAGTCGCCGATTCGTTTTTTGGCGGTTTTTACCCTGACCGCGCATAAAATCAACCTTCCTCCGTTGTTGCTTTCAGTAACCGAGATGTATTTCGCGCTGGGTGAGGTTAGTCTAGTTTGGTATGTATTGTTGAGTACATGTACTTAGTACATGTACATGGGCATTAAGTGCACTAAAATTTATGAGGCGGCCTCTGTGGCGCCTAGCAAATTTTGTATGCATGACATACCCCAAGTACAAGTAGGTGCGCACCATATATGGCTAATTTGTGGCTGGATTACGCTATTCCATTTTGGTCCATTCGATTTCAGTCTGGCCGCCCTTGTACTAGGGTAGGGAAAAAAATTGATCGCAACTCGATTCTCATACGCTGACATAATATGTGTGCGATGTTTCGGGAAAGAATTAGGTTTATTTTTAATGTAAGATTTGAGTGGAGGAAAAAAGTCTTTGCAAAAGTCATGTCCACTAAGTACCAAATATCATGACTGATACCTTTTTTTCTTAGATGGCAAAAAAAATGAAATAAAACAAATGAAACCATAAGGAGCAAAACTAAAAAAAAAGCAAAAACAGGCTAAAAAAAAAAAAAAAAAAAAAAAAATTTATATGGTATCATATTCCCTCTAGTTGTAATAGAAGACTTTGTAGGGATATATAGTAAGGTATAGTACAAGAAGCTTTATAAGAGTATATTACTAAGTAAACTTAGATATCCTAATAGTCAGGCTAGAATTGCCTATGCTTCTACCTTTAATTATAGTGTCAAACAAAATAAAATCTTAGAAGATAAAATAAGAACATATATTCTTAAGGCTTAGAGATAGTTCTCTAGGAATGCTAAAGCTAGAAGCTAAATAGGAAAGGAAAAGAGATAAGTATAATACTATGTATAATTCATTTTATTCTTTAAGTATCAAAAGGGGCCTTCTACAAAAGAATATCTATATATAGCTAAACTGGCTACAGTGTTAAAAAAATATAACATCCTCTTAAATGGAAAAGGAAGTGTAATAGATAAATAATTAGATTAGAAAATTGGGGATAGATGCAGGTTGCTTAACTAGAAATCTATCAGGTTTAACTATACTCTAGTGTAGTAGGGTTGGTCTATAAGGGGGAAGTTATACCCTAGCTGCTGTAGAAGACTAATAGGCTTTGACTTATTCTATAGTAAGCCTATAGTCATTGTTCTAGTCAACTTATAGAGCTTGTACTGTGATAAAGTGCTCAATAGTGAGGGTATTAGGTTGGAGTTATTTAGTTGAATTGTTTTCTAAGTTCATGATATGATTATTATAGTCATAGTTATAGGCTCACTTAAGAGTTATCTTAGTCAGTAGATAGTCTACTAACCTCTACCTTAGGGCTTGACAGTGATATTATAAGCAAGTTATATGATAAGAGTAATAGCTAGGGAGTGTGAGGGTAGGTAAAGCTTTTATGATACCTATTACAGGTAGAGATATATAGACAATGGTAGTAACTATAGGGGATAAGTAGCAGATGAAGGTATATCCTGATGCTCCTATGTATATGACGATACTCTATTCCCATTTTTAAGCTAAAAAGCTATCTACACTCTTCCCATAGTGGGGCGGCTTTTACACTAACTTAATAGGAAGGCCTAGCTATGAAAAGAGGAAATAAAATGAGTGACATGGCTAAAACAAAAGAAATCCTCTACCTCCTCTGACGATATGGTTGCTTAACACAGAAAAAGAAAAGGTTACCTGCTGTGACCATGGGAAAGAGGGGTCGGACACTGCTATGTCATCAGTAAAGTCAGGTGTAATGCTCCAGGGGGCCTGGGCACCCCTCCTAGGAGCTCTGAGTACATCGCAGGGTTGTTGCTCGATCAGAGGTTCAGTAAGCAAGCCTAGAATGACAGTATGATCCTGTGTCATAACCTCCCAGAGGAGACCGATCGTGGGTATCTGCTTACCCGCTCACTTAACATGGTCAGGCCTCGGACAAATGTTGACATAGACGATGATGTATCTTAGGTATTGTTGTGAGAGAAGTGTCTCGCTAAGCCGTGGATTGTATAGTTGGAAAGGTGTAGTGTTTCAGGAGCATCAGAAAAGGGATTATTATTTGCTGCAAAACTGAAAAGACCAGCCCAGGTATAGGCCAGCGAGGAGGACCTTTACCCCAAGGTAGAGGGGGTATTAAGATTCTGGAGGAGCCTTGCTCTTATCTTGATTCCCTAAACACAACTTTGATACTATAGAACTGGGACATGTACACAAACTTAATTACAAAGACTAGGTTCTATAACTCCCATTTAGGTTTATCAGGAGGTAGGTCTAGGTTATTAGGTCTAAGTGTAATACCCTGAGCATACACTGGGTACGCGGGTAGGCATGGCAACAGGCTGAGGAGTCCATAGACTAGCTTAAGCCGACCTCAGGTTAAACCGCTGATTACCTTTCTCAGGACTACCAGGGTGTAATGACTTATCCCTAACTGAATAGAGGCAATAACTGACATTTGTTGATACCTGAGCAGACCCCTTAGCGACAAGTCCTAGTTGCCACCACCACTGTCACACTCACTAGTACATACTACTACTCAGAGTTCGATCTACGGCAATGGGAAAGAGACACCAGTAATGGGTTAACTAGGCCCTTAGTTCCTCGCCGCCCAAGGAGCCTTGCTCCTATGTATATGACTATACTCTTCTTCTATCAGTCACAATCTCTAGCAGAGTGGCACTATTTGCCAACTTAATCGAATGGCCTAACTAAGAGATGGAGTGATACATTGCTAAGCGCCGTCAGGGTAACCCTTTATACGGCCTCCTATGTATATGACTATGTCTTTACTCTTAAATAAGTGTAGGTGAAGCTTTTATGATACCTATTACAGGTAGAGATATATAGACAATGGTATTAACTATAGGGGATAAGTAGCAGATGAAGGTATATCCTGATGCTCCTATGTATATGACTATATCTTTACTCTTAATTGAGTGTAGGCAAAGCTTTTATGATACCTATTACAGGTAGAGATATATAGACAATGGTATTAACTATAGGGGATAAGTAGCAGATAAAGGTATATCCTGATACTCCTATGTATATGACTATGTCTTTACTCTTAATTGAGTGTACATACCCTGTCTATATAATAGTGACCGAAGGAATCTAAATTCCTATAGAGGGTAAGTAAGGGGCAAGGATGGTCAAGTGGTATAGCTATCCTAGTATTGTTATATAGTAATACATAATATCCTAGGTTTAAATCCTACTTGTGCCTCTCCTTAATACCATGATTTCTTAGTTAGTCATAGGTTTTATAGTATAAGTGAGTTTTCCCTAACTGTACATAGTTCCTTAATTACTGGTTAATTCTATGTAAGTAAATGTAACCTATGAATATAATAGATGTATGAAGGTTATGTAGATAGTGATTAGTAGATAAAGGTATATCCTAACACTCCTATGTATACAACTATGTCTTTACTCTGAATTAAGTGTATATACCCTATTTATATAATAGTGACCAAAGTAATCTAAATTCCTATATGGGGTAAGTAATAATAGACAAAGGCATATCCTGATGCTCCTATATATATGACTATGTCTTTGCTCTTAATTGAGTGTACATGCCCTATCTATACAATAGTAACTAAAGGAATTCAAATTCCTATTAGGGGTAAGTAAAGTAAAGTAGGAAAGGAGCCTTAAAGGAAATAGAATATATTATATAGATTCTCTTAATTCACTACATAAACTAGAACTCAAAGTCATTCAAATCCTCTTACCTAGCACTGCTATATATTAATAAACTATCCTAAGACTTATATTCCTACATGACAAGGGACATGACCTTTAACTATTTCGATACCTATATATGAGAAAGTTCCCTATTACTACACTTAAGAATGAAGACTCTACTACAGGCTAAATAGCACATACTAGAGGAATGGAAAAAATATGCTGAAGATACTAAGGGATACATCTGCTACATATCATTAGATAAAGACTCTACATTTTAGTTACCTATAACTGCCAGTATCAGACTTTTCCAAATTTGGTCTGGAAGCTCACATCTCTTAGCCTACATGCCCTAGAAAGAAGGATGATTAAACTGCCTATGGTGTTATACTAAACCTGAAATACTGGAATATGTAATATAGAAATGCTATATATAAATCTTAGAATGAGAAAACTTCCTACCTAATAGCCCCCCCCTGATGATAATTTTCAATAGCCTATCACTTCTCAAAAACCTACTAGACTACATGGAAGCAATAAAAATAGGATATAAATACTGACATGACTAATACAAAATTTAAGTGTAAGTAAGTACTCCCCTATATAGAGCCTAGTCTTATATATCTTGCTCCTCTATTCTAAGTTACTACAGCTCTTGTAGGCCTTGGGCATACATTATTTTATGGCTTAATGAAACTTTTATATGTGTATAGCCTGTAGTAGTTTAGGTGGGTCTTGTCTAGGGCTAACATTCTTGCTCTGTAGTTGGCTTACTATTGTTTAATTTATAGGTCAGGTGTAAGTATGTTGGTTTCTTTAAGGGCCTTTTCATTTAAGGTTGTTCTGAATATTCTATATACCCCTTTTACTAGTTTTACTACTCTATTTTGAAGGATGTTTTCTACTTTATTGGTGAGCAGTTTTAGGTAGAAGGTCTCTGCTCTAAAAAAGAGTGATGGTATGATTATTACATTTACATATTTGTTAGTCATTACTGGGTTGAGCTCTCTGTCTTATAATGAGAGTCAGTAGCTATGATTAAGGGCTCCTTATATTATTCCTACCTTCTACTGGTAGTGTTAGAGGTACCCTTCATTTTGGTAAAGTATTATTCCAAAGGTATCGGATAGATTCCTTATGGTATACCTCAGCTGCTTGGAAGGTTATACTTAGCATGGCCCCCCTATAGGGCCTGATTGTTATGAACACCAGTAGTAGTCACGTCATTGGCACCTTGGACAATACACTATGATGGAGGTTATACTTAGATTGTCAACATATGAGTATACTGTCTCTACCCTTCACCATTGTATTAAGTGCTCTAGAGACAATCCTCTATCATATGACCTTGTGGTATGGTATGGTATGGTGTAGCTTTGCCATTAGCCCTGACTAGGCATAGGAAGTCAGCCCCATAGTTATTATGTGATCAGGTATTGGCATGACATGATATTAGCCTATTCAGCCATGAGGTTATGATTAGATGATCGGACTTATATTACAAGAGACTAGCAGTAAATGGGAATAAGGCCTGAGAGAGTGTTAGGCAATCATAGTCAAATCAAGTACTAATTACATCTTGTCCTTTCTAGACTCTTCTACAGGTTTTAGCGATTAGGAATTAAGGGATAGTCTAGATTGTGAAAAGATTCTTTATGTTTCTATTTTATTTGGTATCTGTTATGGTAGGTGTCTCTGAGGTGTCATGAAGGTTCAGTAAAGTGTAAGTGCCACTCAACAAAGAATTGTATTACTGAGTGAACTCAGATATCTCAATAGTTATATGTCTGGAACTATAAACACACTTTCCTAAGATGAGAGCATAAAGAGGAGAATAAAGTTCAAGAGTAAGAATGAATATATTCTTAAGGCTCATAGCTAGTCTATAGACTGAAGAGAGAAGGAAGGAAAGAATATAGAAGATGATGATGATGATTATTCATTCTTCATTTTCTAAACTACTCTTCGTAGTTTACAAAAGAATCCATGTACAGTCCTTGACTATAGTATACCCAGAAGAAAAGAAAAAGGAAAGTAAACTAAAGAAACCACCCATTGAAACAAACATCCAAAAACATACAAGGCAAAGCCAAATGACTAGACAAAGCAGGTACCAGTGTTTCCTCCACCTCAAATCTACCACTACTAGATAAAGGGGAAATAGAAACAGGAGAGACGTACAAAGGAGAAGGTGCCGATAGTCCCTCAGTGGAATCAATGTCTGTAAGATTCGTATTAAGCCACAAAACATTGTATACCTAGGGGCCACATAAACTACATCTGCTTGAGGGCCTCAGGGAGGATAAATAGGTACAATATTTTAGTCTATGGGCTGGGACACTTACTTGCACTTGGAACTTGTACTGGTTCAGGTGTAGGGGTTGCCCAGTTTTAGTGGTCCTAAGGTAATTGGCCAATTTTTTGAGAAGTGATAGGCTGTTGAAGATTAGGATAAGTGAAGGTTTTCTGGGCAAAAATTTTTCTCTCTCCAGGATAAGGCTTTTGCATGTACAGATAGCATGTTTGATTATTTCCAGTTCTTGGTAATACCTTATACACTTGGTTCTTCCTTCTCTCTATGGGAGATGTCCTAAAAGGTGCGAGCTTCCTGACCTTATTAAGAAGATAATTTAGCTTATGTTCCTATGGAGTTGGAAAGTGGAGTCTTCGTGTAGGGAGGGGTAACAGGTGTACCCTTTCACATCTTGGGCTTAATCTTTCTATGATTAGAGAAAGTTGTGTTTTATTTATCAGAGGGCTAACTCTTTGCTATAAAGGGAGGAGGTCTTTTCCATGATTGAGATGTTGAAGTGATTCCAGACTGTATCTCAGTCCATGAGATGTTTCAAACTTTTTGCTAGTAGGTCTATATACCAGGGGGCCAGTAGATTGCTATTCATATATTTAGAGTTCCATTGCAGCATCTGCTTCCCTTGTTGTTTGCCATTTTTTGTTTTTAGGCCCATCATCAGTCATGCAGTGTTAGGGTCCCTAGACTTCTCCTATAGTAGGAATGTAGCCAGGAAAGCTGAGGTGACCAGGTAGGCTGGAGGGAGTATTACTGCTCTGATTGCATACCTTTGTTTGATGTATTGGCAGAGAAGATCAGGGGGTGGGATCTGGGCTAGACTTGTAAGAGGCCCTACTGGTGTTGTACTAAAGCATCCTGTAATCTATCTGGTGAACTGATTGAACAGTGTACCTAGCTTATTGGTGGTCCTGATATCGGGTTACAATACATTTGCTCTGAATGTAACTTTGGGGATCATGATATCCATGATTAACTTTCTTGCATTGTGCATAGTAAGGCTATTCCCTATTCCTACTAGTCCCTGTATAAGCCTCTAGAGTCCTAGGGCTCCAATGATCCTTTGTTGGAAGTGTATGGCCAGTCTTTGTTTTCTGTCTGTGAAGTATCTGAGGTACCTGATAAGCTGTTTTGGGATAACAGGGGTTTATCCGAAGACGAGTGGTTCATGATTGAAGAACATAGAAGATAATGATAATGATTATTCAGTTCTATTTAGTAACTACTCTACTTCTCCTATAGCTACCTAGGTCGTCTACATGTAGTCCTCGACTATGGCATATCACCTGTTTCTCCCCTAATAGAACTGAATGAAAAGAAAAAACAAAGGAAAAGGTATCACAATATAACTATACGAATAGGTGCCCCCATAGGCGAGGAAGCGAGGGCCCAGTCAACACAATACTGGTGTCTCTCTCCCATAGCCCTAGAATAAAGTGCTGAGTAGTAGTAGGTACTAATGAGTGTGACGGTGGTGGAGGCAACTAGGACTTGTCTCTAAGGGGTCTACTTGGGTATCAACGAAGGCCAGCATATCAGGCAGCTAACCTTTTAAGGTTTAAGTACCCT
>JABYPW010001170.1:0-17247 GCA_016880775.1 Phymatotrichopsis omnivora
GGAGAAAAAAAAAAAAAAAAAGTAAAATACTCCTCCGGCACTCGGAGAGGCTTTCAAGGGAAGTTCGCGACTGGCTGCACGTAACAATTGTGAACCCTCTGTGACCTGTCAGCATTGGAGCGTTGGGATTGGCAACCAGTTGTGCGAGTGCTCGCATGCATCCCTGATCCACCAAGCCGTTCCCCTGTCTTGGAAGGCCTTGAACCTCGACCGTGTACTCTGCTGACGTACCGTTCTTACGCTAAAAATCCTTTCAACGCACTCTTTTATTATGGCGGACTCGATGAGCGGATTAAAGCGGCTATAAAGAGGTAAAAGGAGGCGTTATAAAATCTTGTTCCCTCGAATCTCTCCCGAACCATCAACAATAGGGATTCCCTCTATTCACCGACCGCCGATCCAAAAAAGGAACTTTTGTATATAGCAATAGACCAAGTATATTACCTTTTCGCGAATCTATGTAGCTATATTCGCAAGGGGCTATTTAATCCAGCGTTGACCTATATGGCTGGAAGCCATTCGCCACGGTGCTGGGGCCGTTGTTTCACATGTTTATTTTACTCTAATCACTACATAAATTCGTATTCGTATCTCATATTACAATCATGCTCAAGGCCAAGTGTGTATTAAATGAAAAAGTGCTAAAAAAGGCAAAGTGAAAAAATGAGGGGTTAGGTAAGGCCCACTATCACCATAGATTACATGCTAGTGCATGGTTATCTAAATAGGACTATGTAGTATATTAAAAAAACAATATAGGTCGGTGAGATTGTTGGATTATCTACTTTTACAGAATTAATTAACTTGAATACTCAATATAACAAAGGGAAAGACATTTTTAAAATTCTACAGAGACCTGCTATATACGTTATGTTTTACTAATATCAAATAATTAAAGAGAATAAAAGATAATGGAAATCAAACCTAGTCCTAATTTTTAGGTACAAGTACAAATATTTAAGGTTCATTTATTTTAACTATAGCATAATGTAAGGGAAAGACTGTACTAATAGAGATACTATCGGGAGAAAAACCTTTTAGAAAATTTTTATTCATAAATAAATAACTAAAATAGAGGTCTGTTAAAAATCAAAAACATCAAAAATCAAAAGCAGGTACAGGTAGAAAATTACGAGCAAGGAAAGTAGAGAGTAATAACCCTAGTCTTTCAGCAGGAGTACCTTTGTGAATAGTAAGTTTCAAACTTTGAATATACTTAAACACTAAATAATACATGCTTAGATGGAGGGTAGTAGGGGAATTCTACAAGATGGCGCTCTATGATAGAGTAACTTATCTTAGCCTTATACTTGGAACTCATCTGCAAAAAAATATTAGCTATATTATAATGCATAGTTTTTTTTTTTTTTTTTTACATTTTTTTTTTTAACTCATATTACATTATTTCTAGGTACAAACTCCCTATATAACCAGTATATTAAACTCTCCTTCAGTAACTATTGTATGGATAAGACATGTACATTCAATTAAGAATAAAGATATAGTTACATATATAGGAGCATTAGGTATGTACCTTTATTTGCTAAGAACCATCAGGGTAACCTTCATGTAGCTATCTTAAGTAAGGCTTACCATACTTACTATAAGAGATTAGCTGACATAGCCTCTTACCCTAACCCTCTCCAACATTAGTCAGTAGTATAAGTCCACTACCTACTCTAGAAACCTAACCCTATGTAATGAACTGTGGTCATGTATTTTCCTGCTTGTTCTATTCTCCTTATGTTTCCTATTATTAGTGATGTTCTTTGGAATTCTGCATTATGAATCATGAATTATCACTCGGTCATGTATGGGCACTCATGTTTAGCTATCTGCCTTACAGAGGTCATGAGAACAGTGTTTAGATTGAATGATGTATGGAAAAGGGTCATGTGGATGAAACAGGTTTTATAGAGACTGCTCTAGAAGGGAGGCAGTGCTCTTGGCGATTGGTATAAAAGAGAAGGAAATCTTGCGGTCCTGTATTTCCTTTCTTTCCTCTTTATGCAGTATCTTAAGTATACACCTTAGGAATAAAGAGTTATTCCCACAAACCTTCAGCACATCATTGCCTCACTCAATGCACACCTCTTGAGTCCTCTACAGAGTTGTGTATCTTCTTCTATCCTGATTTACCTGAAAACCCTGATACAGACTGAGCATCAGTTGTATCGCTGAAGGAGTTGTCCTTTACACTATACTGCATCTTTTCATCAATCACCATCGAAGAAGATACATGAGAGTTCAGGTGACATTGGATGTCATCCCCAGTCAACTGGAACTTCTAAGGAGAGGAACCCCAGTTCACTATCAAGGAAATCACCAGGCTACTACAAGATAAGAACCTGCTTCCTCCAGAAGAACCCAAAGACCTGCAAATCCCACCCCCCAGAAAAGGAATTACAGAGTCCATTTCAGTCCAGAGGTCTAGGCTAGGCCAGCACAGAGACCAGCATCACCAAAGGTATTTTCTGAGAGACCGGCAAAAGCTCAGAAAGTTTGGTGCAGCATCTGCCGTTGCAAGGTCAACCCTATTGACCACCACCTACGCTGCAAAACTAGGGAACAACAGGAACTTGAGAAGGCAACTAGGCCACAGTGGAAAAAGGGTTTCTGCATCAGAAACTGTGATAGGTAAATCCACAGATTCTTCTGCAAAGACTATCGCTGTGACAACTATTGGAACAACAGAGTCTACTTCAACTACTGAGTACCAGGTGCCGCAAGTGGTAACAGTCATCCCAGACCTAGGACAAGCACCAGTACTACGTTTGTGCCTGTGGCCAGATACCAACGCCGTAACTGCAAGTTTTCTGCTAGGTCAGGAATTAGAGGACGCTGCCCTCAAATTCCTGGAACATATTAGGAAATCTAAGGTTGACAACCTTGCAGTTGAAATCACTATTCTCCCTGACACAACTAGTACACCAGGGGAGTGAAGATAAGATTGTTCTCTATCTGTACAAAGACAATCTTGTTGTGCTACACTAGAACCACCCTGTCACCCCAGTCCAGCATGATAAACTCAGAATCCTCCTACTCGCTGTCCTCGATCTAAGCATCGACGAGTTCCTAGCAGTAAAAAGTTATCGGCATTAGTCAATGTCTACCAAAGAAAAGCTTCCAGACCCACCAGAGGATATAGAAGAAGCATATCCTATCCCAGACCTAGAAGAACTACAGTTCTAGCAAGATATCTACAACCTCAATAAAAGCTAGGCTATTCCACAGTACCAAAGAATCAGAAACTGGATCAGAGAGCGCTACAACTCCAGTGTTGATCAAGAACAAGAGATTAAGGGCCTAAGACAGCAGCAAGTTACAGATCAGCAATAAATCGAAAACCTTAAGAAGGAGCGAGTACC
Organism: Phymatotrichopsis omnivora; assembly: GCA_016880775.1. Taxonomy (NCBI): domain Eukaryota; kingdom Fungi; phylum Ascomycota; class Pezizomycetes; order Pezizales; family Rhizinaceae; genus Phymatotrichopsis; species Phymatotrichopsis omnivora. The sequence goes on from JABYPW010001170.1 coordinate 3,369, forward strand.
AGAAAGCGAGCAACTTGAGAACCTGAGGTAAGAGCGGATCACACTCCAGTTAAGGATTGATACCCTATAACAAGAACTGGAAGAGGAGCAACAACAAGAATGAGAAATGCCTAAGCTAGCAAAGCTCAAGGACCCTAAAGCATTCGATGGGAAGGACCGTGCCCAGTTAGACCTATTCATCACAAGGTGTATGGACACCTTCAAGGTCAATGAGAATAGATTCGAAGATGAGGGCCACAAGATTAAGTAGGCAGCATCGTTTTTGAAAGGACCAGCACAAAAATGGTACATTGCCAGAAGCATGAAAAACTCTAAGAGTGAAAAAGCACCTGAGGAAACATGGTCAGCATTTGAGGAAGCTTTGAGGAAAGTGTATGACGATCCAGATAAGGATAATACAGCTTACCAGCAACTGGAAAACCTCAGACAGAGAGGGAACGTGTTTGAGTACTGTGCAGAATTTGATGGTCTCGTATTCAGTGCTAATCTACCTGAGGATGACAGGATGAGGATACTCCTATTCAAGAAAGGACTGAAAGGAAAAGTCGACGAAGCCCTGGCCCACCAGTCCAACCTCCCTAAGACATACTCAGAGTTCACACAACTGTGTATCCAGTTAGAGAGTCAACTTGAGTCAATCCCAAAAAAGGAAGAAAGACCCACCAGCAAGTCATGAGAAGAACAGTAGAAGCAAGGCCTCAAGAATCAGAAAAGGTTTAACACATACTGCCAGAAGGGATAATGCTAGGAAAAAGAAAAGATCACTTAGGAAGAGAGGGATTGCCACAAGAACAAAGGCTTGTGTTTTAATTGTGGCAAAGAGGGACATTACACTAAGAATTGTCCAAAGAAGGAAACCAGCAAAGAGTCCAAGACCACTAGCACAAAAGTGGCAACTATTACAATCCAGTCGGGAAACTCCAAGAGTCAGAACTAGATGGTGGTCTAGCTCTGAGGAAAACCTAGGGGAAAAGCCTTACCCAGAAAGCCACCAGAATAGAAAAGTCAGAAATGTTTTCAGAAGGAGAACATTTGATAGTCCAAGCAACATTAAATAACACTGTGGAGTGTTTACCCTACTGGACACAGGGGCAGCTGGTTTCGCATTTATGGACGAAACATTTGTGCAAAGAAACGGTTTTGCTATATCAAAGTTAGAGACCCTAAGAACCTTGACAGTTGTTGATGGAAGACAAGTGAGCAGTGGAAAAATCACCAAGGTCACCAAAGCAGAAATTCAGGTTGGACCAATAAAGGAACAAGCGTTGTTCTATATCATGAAGTTAGCAGACTGTCCTATCCTGTTAGGATTGCAGTGGCTACAGCACCATCAAGCGTAATTGGATTTCAAGAGAAATCAGCTTACCTTCCTAGAAGAGGAAGGGAGGAGTGGAATTGATATTACCACCATTGGAGCGGTACCCTTCGAGAAAATGGCAACAAGGAAAGATAGCAAGCTGTATGCCATTAGCGTTATAGAACCTATTGAGGAAGGGAAGATACCAGACACAATACCACCAGAGGAATTGGTACCAGGAGAGTACCACAAATATTTACACCTCTTCGACAAAGAGAAAGCAGATGCTTTACCACCACATCGAAAAGTCGATCACAGGATTCCACTGGTTAAAGGAGGTAAACCACCATGGTTACCTACCTATGGACTATCAGAGGTACAGCTGCAAGAGCTAAGAAAGTACCTGAAAGAGAACCTAGCGAAAGGATTCATCTAGGAGTCACAGTCTCCAGCTGGCGCACCGATATTATTTGTTAAAAAGAAGGATGGGTCACCCACCTATATATGGATTATCGGGGATTCAACAAAGTCACGATTAAAAATCGCTATCCATTGCCATTGATCTAGGAAATATTGGAATAGTTGAAAGAAGCAAATTTCTACACCAAGTTAGATATAAGACAGGTGTACAATTTAATCTGAATTGCAGAGGGTGAGGAATGGAAGATAGCATTCTACACCAGGTATAGTCATTATGAGTATAAGGTTATGCCCTTTGGTCTCATAAATGCACCAGCAATGTTCCAAGTATTCATCAACGAGATTCTAAAAGATCATTTGGACATTTTCTGTGTTGTCTATCTAGATGACATATTGATCTTTTTGAAAACCCTGGAAGAGCACATCAGCCATGTACAAATGGTCTTGAGAAAGATAGGGGAAAATAAAGTTTATTGCAAACCTGAGAAGTGCGAATTCCATGTTGCGAAAACAGAATTCCTTAGATATATCATTTCCCCAGAAGGCATCACCATGGACAGCAACAAGGTAGAAGCGGTACTTGAATGGGAAATACCAAAGTCAGTTAAGGACATATAGATGTTCCTAGGATTCGCAAACTTCTACCAGAGATTCATTAAAGGATACTCAAGAGTAGTATCGCTGATCACAAAATTATTGAAAAAGGACCAAAAGTTTGAATGGACGAAAGAAGCGAGCACTGATTTTATAAGTCTCAAAGAAGCGTTCACATTAGCACCAACCCTGAGACACTTCGACCCAGAAAAACTGGTTATTGTGGAAATGGATGCATCGGATCATGTGGCAGCAAGCATTCTTTCCCAAAAGTTCCAGCATGAGGATGGAAAGCAAGTTTTGCACCAAGTGGTATACTTCTTCAAGAAGTTCAACCCCATACAATACAACTATCCTGTGCATGATAAGGAACTGTTAGCAGTCATTCTTGCATTTTCTAAGTGGGAACGATATATTGCATATTGAAAATTCCCAGTTCAAGTGATAACAGATCACAAGAACTTGGAATACTTTATGACTAAGAGAATGTTGAATCACCAACAGGCAAGGTGGTCTGAGTTCCTATCAAGGTTCAACTTCCAGATATGCTACTGACCAGGGAAATAGGGAGGAAAACCTGATTCTTTAACCAGAAGATCCGGAGATCTTCCGAAGGAAGGGAATGAATGTCTCACTTATCAGGAATAGATGATCATCTAACCCTGCCATTTAGACCCTGCATTGCAAGCGAGTCCAGAGCTGTATGTTCTCTCAGCAACAGTGGAAGTGAAGAAAAATCAAGATTTTGAAGAGAAAGTCAAAAGGTCTTATGACAAGGACCCTGCCACAAAGTCTATCCTACAGGCCCTGCAGAAAGGAGAAAAATCTTCGAAATATGCGGAACTGTCAGATTACGTGATCAGGGAATGATTGTTATTGTACAACAACCTAGTCAGCATCCCTGATGATCCAGACCTAAAACTAGAAGTACTCTGACAGAACCATGATCATATAGCCACCGGACACCTAGGAAGAGCCAAAATATATGAGTTGGTAACAAGGAACTATATTTGGCCTGGATTACGGAAATACATCAGCCGATACATCAGCCATTGCAAAGCATGCATGAGAGTGAAACCTGTCAGACATGTACCATTTGGCACTTTGAAACCCTTGGAAATACCTGAGAAGCCCTGGAATTCGATATCCATGGACTTCATAGTGGGATTGCCAACAAGCAAGGAATGTGATACAATCCTTATAGTAGTGGATCGCCTGACCAAAGTGGTATACTATATCCCTACAGTGAAAAAAGCAACAAGCAAAGATGTAGCAACCCTGTACCTACATCATATATGGAAGCATCACAGATTGCCAAAAGATATTACTTCTGACTGTGGTACCCAGTTTGTTTCGGAGTTCTGGAAGTCCCTGTATAAGGTTCTGAAAGTCAAAAGCAATCTCAGCACGGCATACCACCCCCAGATAGATGGTCAGATGGAAAGAACAAACTCAGTTTTAGAACAGTATCTACGGATCTACTGCCATTATCAGCAGGATGATTGGGCATCCCTGCTTCCCCTCGCAGAGTTCAGCTGTAACAACCAAGTTTCGGCAACAACGAAAGTTAGCCTATTCTATATAAACTACGGATATCATTCACACTTTGCAATAAACATAGACCTTGGGTGAAGGTCAAACACCCCTAAAAGTGTCAAGCATCTTGCTACTAGACTGCAGGAAGCGCATGACTTATGCAGGGCAGAAATCACTTATGCACAAGCAAACTAAAAGGAAGTCATAGATTAGTCAAGAAAACCGGCACCTGTGATAGAAGTTGGAGAAAAGGTTTGGTTGAAGACTAGAAACCTGTGCACTCAGAGGCTATCCAAGAAACTTGATCACAAACGACTTGGTCCATTCAAGGTTCTTGTGACGGAAGACTCGTTAAGGATGTAGATGCAGGTATCAGCACAAGAAGCTTTACAAGAGGGTATTACTGAGTGGACTCAGATATCTCAACTGGCAAGCTAGAACTGCTTATGTTTTCTACCTTTATTGTTGAGTCGAGAGAGAACAATAGTTTTCGCAAGAAGGTAGCAAAATATATTCTTAAGGCTCAAAGACGGTACAAGATATCTTGTGATAGCTGGAGAGAGATGAAGAAGAAACAAAACACATCACTCACCCGCTCCCTCTTAAATACCTAATTCTAACCGAGTAGAAACAGAGAGCTTTTACAAATGAAACGAAACCCAAAGAAATATTCCATCCTGATTCCCTTGCTCTTTTACAATTCCCTAGAAGGAGATCAGTTTTACGATCAGAGAATCGATGGAAGAGTTTTGGCTTAATCATTCAGGACTTTTCAGAGAAGACTCCTCTAGTCCTATCCCCTAACGATGTAACCGATTAGCAGATGATGATGAGATCAGGGTGACAAGTCCTGTCATCGATCGCGTATGTCTGATCCTGTGTACATCATGTTGTGAATGCCTCACTTCGCTTAGTCAAAGCTCCATGGCGACAACACTCGTCACATGGTTTTGTGGCTCAAGAGGTAATCACAGGTTTTGACATACCTAACAATTGACCTGCACATGTTCTGGTACCTAGGTAGATTACTTGGTACAGCTTATCTGTAACAGTTCTAGCAAGAGTTGGAACTCGAGCATATAAACTCAAGCTTCCTCGCTCTGCGAAGATCTATCCAGTCTTCTACATCTCTCTACTAGAACCAGCAAGCACACATGAACCAGTCCCAGGTTATTAAAATCCTCCACCTCCTCTGGTTATTATTGAAGGAGATTGAGAGTACGAAGTTGAGAGTGTTCTTGACTCTAAACGCCTTCCAGGTGGCGCTCTTCGCTACCTTGTCAAATGGGTCGGCTACTCTAAGCCTACATAGGAGCCTTCCTAGCACCTTGAGCACTCCCAGGAGCTCATTGATGAGTTCCACCACCGCTTCCCCAACAAGCCCAAGTTATGATGGAGACGAGGAAATGACGGAGGTCTCCCTGTCTCCTACCATGACTGCGCCTGTTTTTAACCAGTATGGACGAATTTGCACCTCCCCAGAAGATAGTACAGTGAAAGAGGAACCCCTCGAAGAACCTCCACCACTAGGTCTCAAAACTATTGCTAACCAGAGTTAGGCACCGATCTCGCCCAAAGAAAAGTACCAACTGCAGGAGCCGCCACTTTACGCTCCACAACCGCAGTTCACCCTGAACCAACAGTTCCAGCAATGGGAGGAACAGGTTTTACCACCTGTTTCCCCCATATCACCCCTTGGTTCACCAGTGATCAAGATAGACCCTGAAAAACTGTACTGGCAGTATGTGCCAATATCGAAAGTATCCACCAGTCCTAGTGGATACACCCCCCTACCGGTACTAGCAGTTCCTATCAATCCCCAGCTCCTGTAGATCAAGGAGGAACACCTACCTGAGGTACCACCAGAGATAGCTAAATGTGATTCAGTAGTATGCCAGTATTACCTACCGATGCCCCTACATATCTGGCTTGGAAATCTTAGGGAAAGATTGCGCTGGATAGTGGAGAATGTAAGAGATGACCATTTGAGAGAAGAAGTATTCCTAGTTATCACAGGAGTTCCAGCTTAAAGAGGGGGATACTGTAATGAACCGTGGTCATGTACTTTCCTGCTTGTTCTATTCTCCTTATGTTTCCTATTGTTAGTGATGTTCTTTGGAATTCTGCATTATGAATCATGAATTATCACTTGGTCATGTACGGTTACTCATGTTTAGCTGTCTGCCTTGCGGAGGTCATGAGAACAGTGTTTAGATTGAATGACATATGGAAAAGGGTTATGTGGACGAAACAGGTTTTATAGAGACTGGTCTAGAAGGGAGGCAGTGCTCTTGGCGATTGGTATAAAAGAGAAGGAAATCTTGCGGTCCTGTATTTCCTTTCTTTCCTCTTTACGCAGTATCTTAAGTATACACCTTAGAAATAAAGAATTATTCCCACAAACCTTCAGCACATCATTGCCTCGCTCAATGCACACCTCTTAAGTCCTCTACAGAGTTGTGTATCTTCTTCTATCCTGATTTACCCGAAAACCCTGATACAGACTGAGCATCAGTTGTATCGCTGAAGGAGTTATCCTTTACACCCTAGTACCCTGAATATAGTAGGCTAACCTAGATACCTTTCTCAAAGGACCTACCCAAAAACAGGGATAAAGATATACTACCTAATAGAGATGATAGTAACAATGATAATGGTCTCCTTACTAACTCCTATTACAAAGGAAAAGAAAGAGAACTAAAAGACATTGAGAGTACACCTACTGAGTTTATATATACTTCTCTACAATTACAGAGTGGCCTCTCTTGTTCACTACCTATATAGATATATCATTGTGTCCTTAGTGAGGAGCCTTAACTAGTCACATATGTAGGAACATCAGGTATGTACCTTCATTTGCTAAGTGATATTAGGGTAAGCTATATTAAACTTCCCATTTTGATAACTTACAATATAGATAGAGTATTTATACTTAATTAGGAGTAAGGACATAGTTACATATTATAGGAGTGTCAGGTATGTAACTTCATTTGCTAAGTACTATTAGGGTAACCTTCATATATCTACCATCAGGGGAAGCTTTATATATCTACTTCTATATAATCCCTACTTCCATATATCTATGCTAAAATCCTACTAGCTTAACTAGAAATTGACCCTATCAACCTTATTACCTATATAATAGAATTATATATTTATACTCTACTCTACCAACAACTCCTCTTAGAAATGAATATGAAGTAAAGTAAGACCTATATAGTAGTAATTAGACTCCTGATCAATAAAATATATAAAGTGCTATATGAATAAACTTAATCAATAGCCATATTGATCTTAACCCTAGTCTAAATTAATCAACAAATAGTTACCAGAATTGAATACCTTAAAAAATGCTCTAACTGTGTATAGAACACTGTACAATAAATAGTCACTACAATTAACTCATGTATCTATACAAGTGTAGTAGTATCTACCAATAGCAACTAAGCCCAAAACTATAGATAGATTTAAGGTAATAATAAGGACAAGGATAGGAAAGATTAAAAGGATGAGGAAGAGAAGAAGTCTATAGATAAGAATAGTAACAAGGAAAAAATCTAAGGAAAGAAAAGTAAACCTATATACTTGAAAGTATAACTCAGTAGGAAATACTAACAAGCAAAACACTGAATATAGATAATTAAGATAACTACTGAAGATATCCTAAATAAAAATACTATCACTGCCTACCTCCCTTACCTCATCTCAAGATACCTTAAATCCGTACATAGTATACTAGTAAAAGATAGTATATTTTAAGGAGTAATAATTAATAAAATAGGAACAGTCACCCTCTATACCTCCCCTACCTGAAAGCTGACTACTACAAATAATATACATACCTGATCTAGGGAGCAGTTCCCTAACACATCTATATAGGATATGAAGTACTGAAATTTGCACTAGTTATTACAGTAGTAATAGTACATGTTATCCTATAAAATATCATCCCCAGTGACTATAAAGAATTTCATATATAAGTTAATCTCTATATCATAGTTACTAATAGAATAGAAATAAATACTGTCAGAATTATCTGACTAAAATCATGAATCCTCCTGAATTACTCCTCTATTGTAGTTGAACTATACATATCTAATATTAAGAAGTTCAGTATAGCTTGAGGAGTTATACTCTATAACAAGTACTGTAAAACTAAACTCATGTACTCCTCTACCCTATTTACCTAGTACTATAAGTACTAGAAGCTAGGACACTTAAGAGCTATATACACTAAACTGATATAACACTATACTATTACAAACACTGATTTTATAGTAGCATTACCTAAACTATAAAAGGGCTATACCTGATATTTGTATCAGGCTTACATGAGTATATATAGTATAGGAGAGCATAATATAGGCTTTGATAAACTTGTTTAAAGTTAACCTAATAATTATAACCTCATTAGCTAGATAGGCAATATGCAAGTGTTATCAAAGATCAAATAGGAGTTTAAACCTATGATGATCCTAGGTAATATTTATTAAGTCTAAGATCAGTGTTCAGTATAATTGTACCACCTTAGAAGGAAACTGAAAGAGATACTTGTATGAAATTGCTTCTATTAGGTTCAAACAATGTTATTCCTTATCTAACCTAATACACACACTAGTGTATTTAAGGAGGAAGAGGATAAGAGGGGGTAGTAAAGCCCTCCTTAGTGGTATCTTCATCTCAAATACCATGGGCTTATTGAAGCCCTCCTTATTAATATCTTCATCTCAAATATTGTAGGCTTAGTAAAGCCCTCCTTAGCAGTATCTTTATCTTAAATACTATAGACTTGATGAATCCCACCTTAGTGGTATCTCTGTCTCTAATACTATGGGCTTGGTGAAGCCTACCTTAGTGGTATCTCTATCTTTAATACCAAAGGCTTGACAAAGCCTAACTTAGTGGTATCTCTATCTCTAATACTATAGGCTTGACAAATCCTACCTCAGCAGTATCTCCATCTTTAATAGCATGGGCTTGACAAAGCCCACCTTAGCAGTATATCCATCTTTAATACTATGGGCTTGATGAAGCCTATATCAGTGGTATCTCTATCTCTAATACTATAGGCTTAACAAAGCCCACCTTAGTAGTATCTCCATCTTCAACAATATAGGCTCAAGGAAGCCTATCTTAGAGGTATTTTTATCCCTAATACTGTTGGCTTAACAAAGCCTACCTCATCAGTATATTCATCTCTAATACTGTAGGCTTGAAGCATACCTCAGCAGTATCTTTATCTTCAATACCATAGGCTTGATATAACCTACCTCATTGGTATCTATATCTTCAATACTATAGGCTTAGGGAATCCCACCTCAGTGGTATCTTTATCCCTGAAACTATAGGCTTAATGAAGCCTACCTCAGTGGTATCTTTATCCCTAAAACTATAGGCTTGATAAAGCATACCTTAGTGGTATTTTCATCTTTGATACCATAGGCTTAACGAAGCCTACCTCAGTAGTATATTCCTTTTCACTACCATAGGCTTAATGAAGCCCTCCTCAGTGGTATCTTTATCTCTAATACTATAGGCTTAGCCAAACCTTCCCCAGTGGTACCTTCATCTCTATTACTATAAGCTTAACTCAGGCTACCTCTATGATATACTTATTATGATCAATGAAGCTCATCATCGGCATCACTGATCCTTATACTTAATGAAGTAAGATATAGGCTACTTATTATATTCATTATCTTACTAAGGCTTATTAACTCTGTAACCACCTTCTAGTGGTGACTAGCTTTATGGAGGGAAAACTATACTTATTACATAGTAATTTACCTCTCTTCTATTATCTTAGTTATCTTTATAATGGATTGAAGAAATAAGTTATATCAACAGTCCTCTAAAGACTGGAACATAGTTCTTATCTATATAAGGGGAATAGTGTTTGCTTTGATGCTGATCAGATGATCGAGAAGGTGGTACAGCCATTTATAGGTATATAACCACTGCTATTATTTATAAAGATAAGTGGTTCCTTAATCCATCTGAGATCAGGGAACTTGTCTTAGAGGAGTAATAATTCTTGAAGTTAGATTTCGGATAGAGATTGGTACACTGTACATGATAATAAGGATTGCCTAGTATGTGAGTTCCTGATCCCTAGCCTTTGTCCCTTAGGTAATATACCTCAAGGAGTAACAACTCTCTGGTCAGATCTTAGATAGAGATTAGTGTACTATACTTGACAATGAGAATTACCTTGTAGGCAAGTTATCTAGTCTTCAGCTTATATCTCTAAGCTAATTTGAGATGTTGGGTACAATAGCTAACTAGTATGTAGAACCTATAGAGAGGTTCCTATAACATATACTATGTTCTCTAAAGTTAAGTACAAAACCAGAAACTACCTCTATATATATATATATATATATATATATAATAAAATAACCCCTACTTAGGAAGGACTACAGCAGAGAAGAAACTAGTAAGTATAATAATGCTACCATTTTTAAGTGTATCAACTACAATAGAAGATATATCTATATTTTCATAGCCTGCTTAACAAAAAGATAGGAATTCTAAAACTTATAAAATATAATCTAATAGTATAGAAATAAGCATTGTGATAGGAGACTCGTTTAGGATGTAGATGCAGGTATTGGCACAAGAAGCTTCACAAGAGGGTATTACTCAGTGTACTCAGATATCTCAACTGGTAAGCTAGAACTGCTTGTGTTTTCTACCTTTATCATAGAGTTGAAAGAGAACAATAATTTTCACAAAGAAGATAGCAAAATATATTCTTAAGGTTCAAAGATGGTATAAGACTTCTTATGACAGCTAGAGAGAGAAGAAGAAAAACCAAAACACATCGCTCATCTGCTCCCTCTTAAATACCTAATTCCAAACGAGTAGCTACAGAGAACTTAACAAATGAAATGAAGCCTATAGAAATATTCCATCCCGATTCCCTTATTCTTTCACGATTCCCTGGAAGGAGATCAGTTTCACGATCAGAGAATCAGAGAAAGGGTCTGGCATAATCATTTAGGACTTTTCAGAGAATACTCTTCAAGTCCTATCCCCCAACGATATGACCAATAAGCATATCACGATGAGATCAGGGTGACGAGTCCTGTCATTGATCGCGTATGTCTAATCCCGTGTATGTTATGTTATCACTGCCTCACTTTGCTTAGTCATAGCTCTGTGATGATAACACTCACTACATGGTTCTATGGCTCTAGGAATAATCATGGGTTCTGACATACCTAGCGATTGACTTGCACATGTTCTAGTACCTAGGTAGACCACTTGGTACAGCTTATCTGTAACAATCATGCTAAATAACAATAACCTGAAAATAATTGAAACTGGTAACCTCTAAGGAAGCTCTATAGATGACTAAAAGTGTTATAGAATACTAGTTTTATATTTACCTATAATACTATGTTATATATAGAACTTACTTCTTGCCCTAGTTATATATAAATTAAAGTACTTTAGGCTACTAAAAGTATAGAACTTACTTATAAGTTAATAAATAGGTTATAGTAGATAACTATGAGAAACAATAATTTTATTCCCTAGTTTTTATATTTTACATCCTATACCCTCAGCAGGCCATTTATAGTCAAGTAAGAGCAAGAATATAACCAAAAGATATATAGGATAGAAAAAGGAAAAAGAGTGACTAAAGGAAATCCTGTACCTTCCTGCCTTTCCTCAGAATAAAAGAAATCCTCCACTGTCTGCATCTGTATTCTTTTTGTAAAACATATAGTATTGACTTCTGTTTGCTTGTTTAGCAGAAGAGGTTACTTATATAAGCAATATTCTTTACTTAGGTAAGCAGTTTTTACAGTTGCTTCATACTTGGGAAGTTCTATGGTCAGCTAGCATTTGACTTTTTAGGTGAGTCAGGCGAAACAAGTCTTCAGACAAGTATTTAACATTATCTAAAGGTGGTGTTATACTTTTCCTTCTAACTTATGTTCTTAGCAGCCTATGCACTGCTCATACGTTCTCTGAGAATGAGTCATCAAAGTACTTTAAGTTTGATATTTATATTTAGTGAATAGGTATCCTATATAATATGAGATATAGTAAAGGATAAGGTGAGTTACACTATAGAGGTTCTCAACCTATCTACAGTGACTGCTATATAATATATATAGGATATTATTACCATACTAGATAGTTATTCATATATAGGTATGTTTGATAGGGTACACAACTTAATAGCATCATCATACTACATATGGAGGTTATAGACTTTTCATAGGCTTATGTAGCACCTATGATATTTTCTGCTATTGATAATATAGGTAGGGGGGAAGAAGAAACTGAGAGGCTTAAGTTAACTATAAGTATTACCCTAACTTCTTGTATACTATAATTCTAGTTAGTTATTATAATATACTATAGTATAATATAATATGTATTATCACTACTAACCTCTGAAAAAGCAAGGGAAGATATTGACACTTTATATACAGGATTATATATATATGACTAAGCTATTAAATATTACCCTAACAGTACTTAGTGGATGAAGGTATATCCTGATGCTCCTTTGTATACAACTATGTCTTTGCTCTTAATTAAGTATATATGCCCTATCTATACAATAGTGACCAAAGGAATCCAATTCCTAATATGTATGATTAATAATAGGACTAGTCACTATAATCTTATTATGAATACTAAATAGCTCTATTATATGTATACATAACTAAAGGAGGTATTCCCTCTGGAAGGTATAGATAATCTTGTATACATATTCTGTTGTTCCTTAGGTCACTATTATATAGATAGGGTATATACACTCAATTAAGAGCAAAGACATAGTCATATACATAGGAGTGATTCTCACTAAACCCTATTAAGGTAATCTTCATCCAGTGATAATCTAGTATACATATATGCTAATTCCTAAATATTTACGTTACGATACTACTTACCCTACTACTAATCCCCTTTACCTAATATATTTAAAAGCTTTAGTTGATAATAATAAGCAAGTATTGAACCTGCATACTACTATAGCTCAGGGAATGGAGACTGAGGGCCCCTCAATGTATCATTTCATTTCCACTTATATTGTTCCCTTTATGTAAGTGTTTTATATGTTTGACTTTATATGTGAGTTTTCTCTTTTATCTTTTCTCTTTCTATCCTGGTCTACTTTAATATTCCCTACTCTTCCCTCAACCCCTTCTGGTTATTATAAGGTTCACCTTACTAGAGATAGGAAAGAGGGTTCATAGTTATATCTCTTAGTTTTACTTAAGTGTTTTTACTTGTTTTACATATTTGCTAGGCCTTTTACTAGTTGTATTTCTAGATTTTTCATTACCCCCTATTACTCTCTCCCTTCTATCCCTTTTCCCCTATAGTTACTTTTATGTTAGTAAGGAGGAACTATGAACTACATGTATTTTATGTTTACTATACTGTAGTTATGATACTGAACTTATATTAGCTATCTTTTTACCCCTATCATAGCTAGACATAGCTACAAGTAGAAGTTCCTTTAGATGACCCCTTTAAGGTTATAAAGATAAAATGAAAATAAATTCTGCCCCCCCCCCCCCCTCTCTACAAATACTTATATGTTTAACTTCTAGGGAATTCTCTTATATATGATATATTACAAATTAGAATATTTTGATGAGGTTCTTTTCCTTTATAATTTCTTATATAACTACTTAGTTAGAATTATCTATATAAGAGGAAGTATTCAAGCATGTATTATTACTTAGTTACAAACAGGCTCCTTCGCACCTTCAAACCACCCCCTACATTATTAGTTCTCAGCTATTAGTATTATCACGCATCGGCAAACATCATGACTATGTCGTGAAGTTCAAAGAGACCCCCAACCCCTACCCTCAACCCCCCCCCTCAAGAGGCAAGGGACGAAGCTACCACTATGAAAGCAATGTTCTCCTCATTCGAGGCATCCAGCATCTCCCCTGCTGTTAAGAATGAACCTGGAATAGGCGATATTATCTCAATGCACACCACACCTCTCATCGGCGACCTGTACATCAGATACTGCGACCTCCAGTTCTACAC
>JABYPW010001171.1:0-17236 GCA_016880775.1 Phymatotrichopsis omnivora
CCCCCCCCCCCCCCCCCCCCTTACACACACACACACACACACAGCGGTTGAGGGGTCACTGCCAACGTTGAGGTACACCCAGGTTTACGCGAGTTTAGAGGCCAGATTATTGCCATAGTAGATATTGCCCACTTAACGTCCATATCTTGTCTTCAAGCCTCAGTTCTTTAGCCACAGAATTCGATTACCCCGCACTCACATAGTATAACCAGGAAGAAGGGTATGAGGATTTTACAACAGACGCCTTCCTCCGATCCTCAACATATCGTCCCTTTATCCGCGGCCGAATTCGATACCAAACCTTTCAATACAGGCTCGTAAAAAAACGCAACATTACGATATATATATCATCATCATTTGCATATCAAACCACCATTTTCGTCTTTTACGAGTCCCTTCCATTTATCCCAGATAGATAGCTTCCTTAAGCCTTTGAATCCGACCTAGATGGATCATGGATACCGGTAACGTCTTGGAGAGCTTGTGTGGTCAGCTCTTCGCGGTTTGCATTCAAGCCTACGATATCTTTTCCAACACACAGAACTTCGGTACGGACTACGGTGACTTTTGTTTGGATTTGGTCAAGGAACGTGGACGCCTGGAGACATGGGTAAAGGCATGGGGAATTTCCGGTCATGAAGGTGGTTTACTCCGAACGCGCAACCCAGAGGATTGGGAATGTCGATATCCTGTGGGGGCTCTAGCGAGGATCTGTGCCCTTTTCGCTGATTTAAAGAAACTGGACTCTACCTACGGCGTCCGAGTTACAAAGCCTAGAGAGAGTCGCAGACGTCGCGATCGGATATCCACATGGATCGAAAAAAAATTTGAACGCATTAAAAGCCAATCCGACTCTTCGGACGAAAGCAAAGGCCAGCAACATACTTCCACTTCCGGTTCACCAAGTCACACCATACCTCCATCACCTTCCGCTAGCGGAAGGTATCCCTACTATCGATATCGATATCATCGCACACCTCGAAAACCCTACCGCGATAGAAACGAAAATGCTACCTCCAAATTTAAGTCTTACCGACGAAGTTACTCGGCTTTCCGATGCTACCGCAGAGTTGCAGAAGATACTCCCAGCATATAAGATGCTTCGATAGGAAATATCCGACAAAGAAAAATCCGAGAAACTCATCCAGAAACTAACCAAATACAACGACGGTCTTTACGAAATTCTTCCATTACCAAACCAAGTGACCAGTTCGAAGGAATCCGGACCCCTATCTTCGGCGAGAAACAAGTATTATACAGTTCCACATAACTCAAGCGCAATATTTACCGGGCGATCGGACATTCTCGACCAGATACACGAGCATTTCTCATTTCAAGTGTCCTCCGATACGCTTCGTGGACAGTGCCGATTTGTTTTATTCGGGATGGGTGGCTCTGGGAAAACGCAAATTGCCGTAAAGTTTGCCGAAGTCCACAGAGATACGTGAGTCTTACTCTCCCGATTGCTCGACATAATATATTCATTATTTTTATCTCTTCCATTCGTTGCCGAATAATAGCTAACACAACTTCTATGACTACAGTTTCTGAGCAATACTGTGGGTCGATGCTAGCAGCCATGAAACTGCCGATAATAGCTTTTGCGATATCGCTCGGATTGACAAAGTTGGGCAAAATTTAAATGCTGCACAACAACGGCTGACCGGGCTCGAGGAAAAGTGGCTGCTTATCTTCGACAACGCCGACGATCCTGAACTGGATATTTCGAAATACTTTCCTACCGGAAACAGAGGGAACATCCTGGTGACTACTCGAAACCCAAACTGCCGGAGGTACGGATCGCACTATGAAATTAAAGAGATGGAAGAGAAAGATGCGATTACCCTACTCCTCAAGGTATGTGAACGCCAATCAGATAAGGAAGCGGAACAATGGGCTCTACAAATCGTCAAAGAATTAGGATTCCTAGCTCTCGCGATCGATCAGGCCGGAGCATATATCATCAGCTCATGTGAAGTCGGCCAGTATTTGAATACCTACAAACAAAATCGGAAAGATCTCCTCCTCCAAAAGTCGGCCCAGGGAGCTAGCAGCTATGCCCAAATAGTCTACACAACGTGGAAAGTGTCATTTCGAAACGCAGAAGAGGAAAACCCAGTTGCCGCAGACATTTTGCAGATTTTCGCATTCCTACATCATGAAGGAATCTCGGAAGAAATATTCCAGCGGGCAAGCTTAAGCATCGCAAAATGGAAAACATCTGACTTATATTCAGCAACAGGGATGCCGGATAAGTTAATGTGGATACTCCAGCCGCAGGACAATGCCAACAATTGGAATCCTTTTCGCTTTCGAAACGATGTTAACACACTTCTTCGTTATTCTCTTGTTCGGAGAAAGAAAAACATTAATTCGATTCATCCCCTCGTTTATTCATGGTCCCGTGATCGGCTTTCAAATAATGAACAACAGCTCTTTCTGAGGTTAGCTGTTTGTTTGCTCACGCACTCTATCGCCGAGGAATTTGGGATAGAAGATTACGCGTTTCGCAAACAACTGCTATCTCACATTGACGCATCTCGCATTCTTTCAGCGGAGCTCTCCTCTAATCCCGAAAGCGATTTAAAGCTGGTCATCCATACGGCTAGAAACTTTGGATTAGTATACTATGAAAAGGGGTGGTGGAAACAAGCGAGGAAGAATCAAGTACAAGCGGTTGAAATAAGTGAAATACGACTCGGGAAGGATCATCACGAAACTTTGGGTTCAATGGTATACCTGGCCTCGACGTACCGGGAACAGGGGCGATTGAAAGAGGCGGAGAATATGGAAGAGCGTGTAATTGAGGCAAGGGAAAGGATATTGGGCAAAGAGCATCCGGATACGCTGACTGCCATGAGAAATCTGGGCTTGACGTACTGGAAGCAGCGCCGATGTAAAGAAGCAGAAAGGATACAAGAGCGTGTAGTTGAAGCGAGGAAAAGAGTTTCAGGCAGAGAGCATCCGGATACCCTGACTGCTATGGCAAACCTGGCCTGGACGTACTGGGACCTGGGCCGATTAGAGGAGGCAGAGAAGATAGAAAAGCGTGTGATTGAGGCGAGGGAAAGAATCTTGGGCAAAGAGCATCCAGATACCCTGGATGCTATGTTAAACCTAGCCGGGACGTATCGGGATGATGGCCGATTACAGGATGCATAGAAGATGCAAAAGTGTGTAGCTGAGGAGAGGGAAAGGATTTTAGGGAAAGAGCATCCTGATACCCTGACTGCCATGGCAAACCTGGCCTCGACGTATTGGAACCAGGGGCGATTGGAAGAAGCAGAGAAGATCCTTGAGCGTGTAGTTGAGGCGAGGGAAAGAATATTGGGCAGAGAGAATCCGGATATCCTGACCGCCATGAAAAACCGGGCCTCGACGTACCCGAGCCAGGGGCGATTGGAAGAAGCAGAGAAGATATTTGAGCGTGTAGTTGAGGCGAGGGAAAGAATATTGGGTAAAGAGAATCCAGATACCCTGACTGCCATGGCAAACCTTGCCTCGACGTACCGGAACCAGGGGCGATTGGAAGAAGCAGAAAGATATTTGAGCATGTAGTTGTGACAAAGGAAAGAATTTTGGGCAAAGATAATCCGGATACCCTGACTGCCATGACAAACCTTGCCTTGACGTACCGGAACTAGGGGCGATTAGAAGAAGCAGAGAAGATATTTGAGCGTGTAGTTGAGGCAAGGGAAAGAATATTGGGCAAAGAGAATCCAGATACCCTGACTACCATGGCAAACCTTGCCTCAGCATACCGGAAGCAGGGGCGATTGGAAGAAGCAGAAAAGATATTTGAGGGTGTAGTTGAGACGAAGGAAAGAATATTGGGCAAAGAGAATCCGGATACCCTGACTGTCATGGAATACCTGGCCTCGACGTATTGGAACCAGGGGCGATTGGCAGAAGCAGAGAAAATATTTGAGCGTGTATTTGAGGCAAAGGAAAGAATATTGGGTAAAGAGAATCCGGATACTCTGATTGCTTTGGCAACCTTGGCCTTGACGTACTAGAACCAGGGGCGATTGGAAGAAGCAGAGGAGATAGAAGAGCGTGTAGTTGAGTTGACAAAGAATTTTCGGCAAAAAACACCCGCGTACTTTAACGGCTCTGGAGAACTTGGCTGCGACGTATAAAAGTCAAGGCCGGTTGGAAGAGGCAAGGGAAATCGAAGCGCGTGTAGATAGGGCGAATCGGTGCCTATAAATTGGTTTATAGGTTTATTATGCTAGGGTACAATTCTTCTCTCATTTTCTCTTTTTTTTTCCTTTTCTTTTATTTCTAATTATCCCTTTGAATTTTAATTTAGGAGGAATTAAACGCTTTCCGAGACAGCAGAGTTTCAAAGATAAGTCACGAAAGAAAACCTCCTCGTCCTATAACGTACTTGTACGTATTGCGGTATCACCTGCGGATCTATAATGAGTATTCGATGGCAATGATACAATCCGGTACGGCTCCCCGTCCTCCCACAACAAAGTTCTCGGCCCCAATCCCCGCCGAGACTCTTCCTGCGAGCTATTCCTGGGACGCTATAAAAAATATTCCCGAGAGACCTTGTTCTTTTCAACGGTATGCTTTATCTCCTAGTACGGGTAGAAGGAGGAAGAAAAAGTTACAATGCGGAATCAGTACGAGTGGGTTTGTGGGAGTCCGACGAGTGATCCCTGATGATTTGTTCGCTTGTTGTTGTGTTCCTTTGGGTTATTTATACAGCTTGTGCGTGTGCGTGTGCGTGTACAACACACTAGACTTTTTGTTCGCTTTTGTTGCAATTTCCAGTAGAATTTTAGATTTTTTTAGTTATTTCTCTTTTGTCGTTACATAATAGTGATATTGTGGCTTTTCGAGGGATTTTTAGATTACCCCGCCGTTTCTGTTTTGGCGTCGGACAGATAATTTTTCTTTTTTTTTTCAAGTTTTGGTAGTGGTTCCGAGGTTGTTTCTGATTTGATTTTCTTTTTATCGGCGTCTCTGTATATTTCATTCTATGTTTCGTTTTCGTGTTTCCGCAGCATATTTCCATTGAATATTTCCTTTCATCTACTACACGAACACACTACCAAAGCGAAAAAAGAATTGAGACCAGTCATTTGGTTAGAATCTCGATTTTCGGGCACTGCAAACTTTTTTCCGTTTATTCTGCTCTCCTCCACTTTCTGATCATGATTTTCTTCATGTGTGCAAGAGAAACATGTATCGTTGTTACTTAAAGTATGAATTTATATAACCGATCACCTCTGTCTTTGGATTTTTCATTTTCCTTTACTCTTCTGAAATTGGGCTGCGTTTTGCATACCATCCTGTGCCCCGATTTTAACTACTAAAATATGTGTTTTCTTCTCTCACCTTGTTCATCTCCCCAAACCTTAGCTCGGAAACTATGTAAATCTTAGTACAAAGCCGGGCATCACGGGAATAATACCGAAGAATAAGACATCCAGAAAAGAATGTTGCGACAAGAACACCAGTTCCTGCACTATCACCATGCTCAATAGTCTCCGAAAGAGCCCTCGTGCTCACAGGCCCCCACCCTAACTTCAGTCGCCCATCCACGTAATTAATTATGTGCCGAACCACCGCTCACGATAAGGCCGAGTGATAATGTCTGCTGCACACAAATTTGGCGATTCATGGATGGTGAACTTGCGGAGGTGAGTGCATATTGCTTCCTCCTTTTTTTTATTTCGTTTAATAGTTGAAAAATGATCATATCAATTACCAAATATGCATGGGCAAACCTATAAACGCAAAGTATATATGTAACCCTTACTGTCTTCGCCTTCCAATTGCGAAAATCGATAGCCGCCAAATGGAAAAAAAAAGAAAAAGGAAAAGAAAAGGAAGGAGATGAAAAACTTTATAGCTTCCGAATCATTTCATCAAACGAAAATCGAAAGCAAAGAACGAAAGGATAACTCGACCGAACGATAATATCTTTGTTGCTTCACGGAAGGGGTTGGACAGAGGGATGATGGAGCGATCGTTGTAGTCGTCGGTCATGTTGCGAACGACGATTTTGCAAAGGCGCCTTCAATCGCGCAGAGACCCATAAGGACAGTTTGCTAACATAGTCGATGACTTTCTCAGGGTTAATGAATTGCAAGTCCTCGATTTCGTCACAGGAGAAATGGGCCTTGTGTTTTGGAGCTTTTTGTCATGGTCATCTGTCACCAGTAGCATGTAGTAAGCTTTATCAATCCACAAGCTTGATCTCCGACTAGATGTATACGCTAAGTATACGAGCCAGAATAATTTGAGTTTTTCTTCCTTAACTTTGATCTTGATGAATAACTCGGGGATCTGCTTTGCAACACTGACTGTTGGGGGTCCAATCCCCATAAACACGAACTTCTGGAGAATGCCGGAAATCTTCAAGGCATTGATTACACTGTCAAAGATGACGGCACCAGTACTATGGATGCCATCTTTGAAGAAAGATAATACTAAACCCAACTTGTCAGCACAGCCACAATTTCCGGTTAATGTAGGTCACTTGTCGTTTAACCCAATCGTCATCTCATGCAAGAACTCCAAATGCTGCTCTTCGCTTGCTCCGTTCACCTTGGCACCCGACTGCAGATGGCTGCTGTGGTTTTCGGTGTTTTCATTTCCCGAATCGACAAAGTCTTGTCAGGGTGGGTGCCGCACAGCCGGGGGTGTGATGCCAGCTTCCAACGGGAATACTTATATCGCAATATTATAATATTGACTTCAGTGTCGCCACGAAAATGCGGGAGCCATCTGTGGCAACGATGATGTCAGCCGGTGGTTGCCGAGGAAAACGCGGAGGTTGTCGCAGTCGGCGTAAGAAGGTGAAGAAGGGCTTGTGTGGAAGAAGTTAGAAAATGGTTGTGCACGACGGAATGCACAAAGTTCGCAGTGCCAAAAGTCCGGAAAAGAAAAGCGAAGTATGACAATAATGGAGAAAGGGCTTCTGGCTAAGTGTACATGTTCGAGTTTCAAGCGGGCTTCACCAACAACGGGAGTGTAGATAGGGGTGAGTTTTTGCGTTGGCCGGCTAGCTTGCAATCGAAAAAAGAAAAGGAAAAAAAAAAAAAAAAAAAAAAAAAAGAAAAAAAAAAAAAAAAAAAAAAAAAAAATGATAGGGCAAATTCGGCTTTTGCCCAAATTGTCCTCCACCGGCGGGGCCTCTCTCCCGACCTGGACCCCAACACTGAGCCACTCCCGACCGATTGTTACCGTTGAGCGTCGCCGAGAAGGAATTTTCTTCCAACCGGGCATCCAACGGTAGTGAGGATAAGCTGGCATTGAGGACTACTTAACGAGAGACCACTGCAGGCTCGGGCGCTGGAAAGCATGGAGTCGGAGCGTCGAGAAGAGGGGTTACATTTAATGGGTTATAAAAAATGTTGTGCGTGGAATAGTGTGCATACTTCGGCTTGAAACCGTGCCATCGCAACGCCGGAGATACAGCTTATTTTTCAACGTCACGGAACCCTTGTAGTAAATAAGTAAGTAGTAGAGTAATATATAGCCTACGGTGAGAAGAGCTAAAACGTTCTGCGATGCATGAAGTTGGTATCAGATGTGCGTGAGATTTTGCAATGGCAGTCGAAATCGCATCAAAAAAGCTATCCCAAACTTCCGGATCCAGATTTTCGTCAAACAGTTAAAAGTTAGGACAAACCTCACATTTACGAGTGCACTTCTATGTCGCAACGGCACGCAACAGTAACAGGCACACTGATCGCCGAGCTTTAAAAAGCACACTTCCGCCCTGTGTAGGAAGAATAGAAATGCGTCTGCTGCGAACTGGTCCGAAGTCTGGTGCTATGCCTTGCCATTTGTGTGTGATGAATGACTTCTTCTCATCTTTAGAATCCAACTGCAGTTTTTGCAAAGGAATTCACTTTTATCATATGTGTTTTTTTTTTAAAAAAAAAAAAAAAAAAATTCTTTAGTTATCGAGGCAATTATCTCCATCATTTCTACAACAACCAACATCCGCGGGTAGATAATAGATATTAATGGATCGCTAAGCGCCTGATCATGCAGCGGGTTCTTTCTT
Organism: Phymatotrichopsis omnivora; assembly: GCA_016880775.1. Classification (NCBI taxonomy): domain Eukaryota; kingdom Fungi; phylum Ascomycota; class Pezizomycetes; order Pezizales; family Rhizinaceae; genus Phymatotrichopsis; species Phymatotrichopsis omnivora. The sequence continues at coordinate 8,036 of JABYPW010001171.1, forward strand.
TAAAGTTACTTTATGCATAGTCTACATGTTTTTCACAAGTGAAGCACGTAACTGGGCAGAGCCCTCAATTTTTCGGTCACAATTCTGTAGTGTGGAACAAGTGCAAATATCATGCTCGATTATATCAGTCTCACTTTGAAATTACTTCGCAAATGCTTCGCTGCAGCTTCATACAAAGATCGCCGACACAAGGTATCTTCGCTCTGTAATGCTGGCTACTCAGCAATACTTATTCCGAATCCGCTACAACTCTCGGATATTCAGCACACTAACGTATTGTAATTTTACCACGGCAAAGGGCCACATGCAATAATATATAACCTGAAAACAGGTTCTCGTAAGATCATTTATCCAGAATCTTGGCGGTGGATATTATGCGCCGCACTACCGCAGGCGAGTGGGTTTTGTTATTGTCTGGCTACCCTGATATATGTGATATAGTTATACAGACGTTTCGGGTATTGTACTACATGTAATAATATATCGCGTAATGCTTCTTTCGTGCACGTGTAGATTTCGGTACCGGTACTGCATATAGAGTAGAGTACTTGCAACTGATTAGCGATCATGCGCCTACTGAAACTGTTCGAAAGGCTACCGGTAGTGTTACTCTCTCAGCCGCGGGGTAACCTTACAGGAACCACATCTCTCTTCGTACCCCGCTCGGATCCCCCGCACCCGATATAAAAGAAAGAAAGGAAGAAAAATAAAAATAAAAAATAAAATAAAATAAAATAAAATGGACTACGACGGTAACAAGCGTCTCCTCGATGTCGACAAATTCGCGGGCGGATCCCCTGGCCGAATAGCCCACGACATTGAAAGCGCCCAAAAATCCATGACCCCCGGTTCCAAAACCCGCAAATGGGCTCGACGTCTCCGCTTCCTGATCGACGTCCGAAATTCCCCGCAAAAAAATCCAGATTATCCCGACCATGACTTCGAGCTCATCACAGACAATATCGATGCCGTCGATCCGTACGTAGCCGTATCCTACTGCTGGCGTGCCCGAACACAAAAATTCCGGGCCTCCGAGGCAAGGGTGTTGAGGATATTGGTGCCGTTGAAAGAAGGGGGAATGGTCGTGCGGGATGCTAGGGCTAGATCAGAGGTGTTATTGCGGACCTTCAAATACGCGAATGCTCATGGTATTCGGAAAGTCTGGATCGATCAAGAATGTATTGATCAGAATGATCGTGTGGATAAAGAAAATGGTATCCAGAGTATGGATTTGGTTTACCGCCAGGCCGGAGTAACGTTGGTGCTGTTGGATCGCCATGTTCTGACAATGCAGGACACGGACGCACTGGCGTTGACTACGAGACTTCGGGATTATTCATCCTGGGTTAAACCGAAAATTTCGCGCGAGGCGGAGCGACAGTTGAGGGAGGGGATGGTTGAGAGGATCATGGGGGATAAGTGGTTTACGCGTGCGTGGACGACACAGGAGTTTATGGTTTCTACAGCGGATTCTCTAATGTTTCTGATTGGCTGGGAAGAGGAGGAGGAGTTGGAAAAGGCGTGGGAGCTATTGAGTAAGGCTCAAGAGGAAGCGTGGGAGCCTGCTAAAAGGGGAGAGTTTTTGTTTAGCCTCGAGCAGACTGTGCGTGGGGAATGGCTGTTGAATTTGAAAGACGTTAAGGACCTGGTTTTAAGTTTGCAGGTGGCAACAGATTTCGATGAAGAACCCGGGTCAACAGCTAGTATGGTGAACTTTTTGCTCGAGGTAGGGGGCAATCAACGGTTTAGATTGGAAAGAAATGACCATTACACGCTCCCGGAGGTGGATGTCGCGGAGCTTGAATATTGGAAAGTGGTCGAGGAAGAGTATTACCAGTTCTTGAGAAAAGTTAAATTTGCGTATAACTGATTTCCAATCAACCTTAGTACTTCTGCAGAGGCCGAGGATGAAGCAGCGGAGACTCCAAAATCCTTACCCTCCCTTCGCATTTCACCCAATGACAACTACTTTGACACCTTCCTTATCCCAGCGCTCAACACTCTAAACTACAAAGCCAACAGCCGTACCGCGGACAAAATCGCCATCCTCGGCAACCTCACAGAGTATCAATGGCGCCTCAATACCATGATAGCCGAAGAAAAAAACCTCAGCTTCTCCGCGTGTGCCCTCGCGCTTGCTTTATACAACGGCGACACGAGTCCTCTATTCTCGTTTTCCACTGCTATGAGCGACAACATTCGGGAGGATGGTGGGGATGGACTCGAGTGGATGTATGACTATAACGCCGACCTCTCAAACTGGCTCCCGGACCAGACAGTAGGTCTGGAGTCATTGGTGATAACGCACAGCTACCACGCGAGGACGAAGCCAAAAGGCGGACGAAGTTGTTTGGTAAGAAGCGGAAAATTGATAATGGAGGGGTTGGTGTGGAAAGTTCAACCATTCCACGATCTTCAGTTTCTGCAGGAGGAGATCCGGGAATACCATGACTTCATTCAAAAAAATATGGGCCGGATTGACTGGGACTCGGATGACTTTCATTTTTCTTGTTTCCAATCCATTGTCCGTGGATTGTTTGAATTGGGCCGTACGGATATCCTTGAAGTTGTCGTGGCCCGCGCTATGACTTACAGATTACATTCGCCTGCGCAACTCATCACTCAAATGATGGAGTTGGAGGATTGGTTTTATGGGAGGAAGGAGTGGCCAACTGGAGATAAGGCGACAGGTCTAAACTTTTTTCGTACGTTAACCATGCAGTGGATGTGTGGTATAATCGCCGAAGGGAAACCATTACCACTGGGGGTCTGCGAAACCGAGGAGGATACAATTGTCAGCTTATTTAAGACCAAAACAGAGGATTCAGAAGCGATATTTACGCCTTTATGCCACCTCCCGTATGAATTCTGGATGAAAAGAGAGAAGAGGTTAAGATTTAATATGAGTCCTGCGCTTTCTTGGAATGTGAGGATCCGCGAGGGAGAAGTGGAAAAATTGGAAGTGGATAAAGTAACAGAGATCCTAGAGAGTGCAGAAAGTACAGGTGGCGTGGCCGAAGTAGGTGAGGGGGGGAATGTGCGGCACGAGGTGTTTGTTTCTTCGAAAAATTTGGAGATTATGTCGAAACCCATCTATGTGGAAGGTTATTGGTCACCGAGAGTGTCGGATGCTGGTATGCTCATGCCGATTCCCGAATCGAAATCGTGGACAATTAATTCTTTCGGTGACCGTATGTGAAAAAAACTCCTTAATAACGTTTGAAAGTGGAAGCTGAATTGTTTGTCCAGAAGCGGCCTTCTATTTTTTCCAATGATCAGGTGCTGTATACAGTTTGGGCTGCTCAAACTTAATTCTTTAGTATTAGTCGTTGCATATCTGAAAAGTTGTGCTAAAATCATGCAAGTGAATAATAACGATCGTGGACCGCTACAGAATGTGGGATGATTTGAGTTTTGCCCGTACAATGCCGCATATTATAATTTCTAACTCCGCTCTTCAAGTATATATGCTATCACCAAAGGTCAAATTTACGTCTCAGTATTATGATACGTTTTTTTTTTTTTTTTTTTTCGGTCCTATTAACGAGTGACATAAGATAAACTAAGCCCCATGCCTTGTATGGTGAGCATTTGCTATGTTATAGAAGAAAGAAAAAGGGGAAAAGAAAAAAATGCAGGCGGGAGGGAGGGGGGTGAGGGCGGGGTCAGGCGGGGGGAGGGAGAGAAGAAGAAAGAAAGAGAAAAGAAAATATAAAACATAATTAGATGGCGGGGCAAACTCCCTTTAAACAAAGTCACAGCGCAGTTTCAGTCAAGATGTTATCCCCCCGTACTGGAACTCCACTGAAAGGCGATTCTTCAAACGTCTTTGACGATATTCAAAGATGACGTGAGGCTAGGCTGTGTGTAAAAACGGTGGTGGTAGATTAGAAGCAGCTCGAAGAACGGATTCCACTAAGGTCGAAGAGGAAAAACGAAATTAGAACTCGTTGTGTGGTGGGGGAGATAACTTATGGTCAGAATTCTTGCTTGTGTCCATGGATACGGCTGGGGAAGGGGGGTTTGGGTTCAGGTCTTCGCTCACATGCGAAGGACGTGCCTGAAAATATGTGCAAATCGAATGTCATTTTTATATGATTTCGAACAGCGAGCTCTATATATGAAAGGTATGGACATTCAAGTCGTCAGCACCGAAATTGCAAAAAATAAAATCAGTAAATTCTAGGATTTTTTTTTTTCGTGGAGTTAGGCTGCTACTTACGGTGGGTCGGTGGTGAAATTTTATTCCAGCCTGGGGTTGTAGAATGCTTTCTGGATTGTGATAATTACCTATTTCGGAAAAAATCACAAAACCACACATTTTAAGAATCTTATTATTGACTTAGCGCTTTATTTCGTATGTGTCATCGACATTTCCGGGCGCTAAGCGGGGCTCAGCCTTACAGTTCTTTGATCTTCGTCATATCCACACATCTCCTAGGACCCTGTCACTGAACTACAGCTTGACTTTATTGCTAGTATGTCGAATTCACCCTCCTCACATCATATATGCATGCTGGGACTTTTGTTAATTTGTTTTTCTACATGCTTTAGGTTAATCTGTTTCATGTACTAAGCAAAAGCTTGTTTTTGCCCCCTGAAATACCCGAGTGCCGTGCAGAATTCATAGCTTCAGGATCAATATAAAATCGTCTAACATCTTTGACCGGTCAATTCAATTGAATTTATTCCTTTCCGTAGTGATTCATGTCATTTCGGTATCAGAGGAACTGGCGTCTTGCTCTGTGGTTTGATTTTATGGGAAGATACAACTCACAGAAAATTTTGACGCAGTGTCAGCGAACGATACTGTCGAAAATGAACGCCGTAGGTTCTCCAAATTGGCGATGTTGTCGGATTGAGTATATCGCTCATGCGTCTCAAAATTTTCGAGATTTTAATTCTTATTATCATGATAGCGAACATTCTGGAAGTTCCTAGTACGATGCGGGTGCATATTGCGGATGGAGATGGCGAGAGCAGGTAGTCATTACTTTGACATAAGAGCCATCCGCTGAGAATGCAGCTTTCATATGAATGTAAGCTGCATTTTTTTATTTATTTCACTTTTTACCGATATTTGAAAAGCGGCCATCGCCTTTAGCCTGGGAATACGGGATTAAAGTGTTAGCCTTCAGGAGATATGCACGATATGCAACTCACAAGTTTGCATAGCAAAGATATACGTACGTGTATAAATAACATCAGTGCGGTAGATTTAAGATCGGGAATTTTAGGTACGCATTTTGGACATTCTGGCGCTGTACATAATAGACCACGAGGTTGCACTCACACGTGGGAGAGAACCGCAGGGAAATCTGTGGATATGAATGCAATATCGAGTACAGGCTGGAATATGAAGTACGAGGACGATAACAATGCGCAGTCCGGGCTTGCTGGGCAGAAAAACCTCATGCTATGTAACAACATCTTACGAGGGGATCACCGTCTTGCATTCAAAACAATGGGAGGTGGATGGCGAAACTCCTTTGTAGGTCGGCACGGTTTTCTGCCGGAAGTCACGCGTGCGAACTATCATCGGCCGCCTCGTCCAGCACAACGCGGACTGCGTCCAAAGGAATCGGTGCACAAGCACGTGATAGCACTGTTTTGCGCAGCAAGGCTATTGTACATTCTGCCCAACCGAATACAAATGTTACCACGCCAAAAAGCCCTGTCTGCGCACCCTATTGATACAATCCCATTTTCTACAGCTCCACTACTCTTGTGCTTCCGACTCTCCTCCTCCATGGCAAAGGCACTCCCTTCTCCGCCTCGTCCTTCGCGCTTTCATTGCAGTCATTCGTTACTACCAACTACCGACCCCGAATGCGATTCATCGCATTTTATCCAACCCAGCCGTCATTTTGTACTAAGTAGTTCAGATAGAACATATCGCTCATTGGAATTATCAATTTTTTTTCCTTCTTTACCCTAAATTATTATCCGTTTGAGGGGACAAAAAAAAGATGTCATCGAAGTTGCGGATGCCGCCGCTAATCCCAGCTGATGTTACCGGGTCTTCGCAAAATAAACCGGAGGATGAAGTTACTTTGGCAGAGTCGGCGGAGAATCGTCCCCTTGTCGCTGCGGCAGCGGCGACTAAACCCCAATCGTACTGGAAAAAGGTGAAGGAGATGTTTCGCGGTCAAAGCACGAAAAACAAAAAACAGTTGACGAAGAAAGGTAAGGTACCTTTCACTGAATATCTGGAATTCAATCAGCACCCTGCTTTTTTACTGCTACTGCTACTCATTGGGTAGAGTTATTATAGCCTTTACTCTACTTCTATGTATGCCTATGCATCCCGTCTGCTAATCTCCTTGAGCGGGCCTCTGCAGATATAAACAGGCCTCCCACCGTGGCTTCAGCTTCAGTTGCAGGACCCAGCAGTACGCGGCCCAGCAGTAGAACTGGCCGCACACTCCAAAGACCTTCACGCGATATTACACGCACTCCGGCACACTCATTTCCTCCTTCGGATGTGCTTGGTACGGTTCAGCAACCGTCTCAGTCTCAAAAATTGTGTTCAGAGAACTCCAATGTTTGGGATGAGCTCGCGGCTCAGAGTGGTGGTATCGTCGAATTTTCATCATCTCCTACTTCAGCCTGCCGCGAGGGATTCGCAACTCTCGCGGTTTCTCAAGGTGTGGCTGGGGGACCATCGTCACCCTTTCGCCGTCAGAGAAACACTAGTCGCATTCTGGCTGAGAGAGGTTCACCACCAGAAACACTTGCCATGGACCCGGACCCGACAGTACTCGCGGAAATGAGCCTCGGCAAGAGAAGCCTGAAGCATCAGCCTGGGCGACGGCAAATTTCGTTTCGTCCGCCGGAAGGTATGCAATTCTCCGAAGGGTTTTGCATGCTTGCATTGAAGTGGTAATAATAGCTAAAATTTGTAGTATTGGACTTGGACGGCCCCAGAAAACCATCTAGAGAGGAGCGTTTAGCATGGTACCTCGAGGAACGTTATAACTCTTGGTATTCCGAATGGCATGAGCAACAACGGAGGGGTGGTTACGAACAGGTGAGGAAAAACAACGAACCAGAGAAACAGTATCAGAAGCGTACCGGTGTGAGACAGATGATAGACATCGGATATATGGATGTCGACCTTATCCTCAGGGTCTTGACAAACTGTGACTTTGACATCAAAAAAGCACTGTTGGCAATGGCTACGAAAAACTACTGGCCGAAGTTTTTGACAAGGCAAGAATTTGACGAGCTATTAAAGCTGGAGGGGAATCTGCAGAGAAGCCGTCATAATTCAGTAAGTTCCGAACGCAGCACAAAGCTGAAAGGTGTACTCAAACATCCCCTCCCGAGAATCGATACTGGGTGCTATTCGCAAACCGGCGAACCTAGCAGCAAGGCCAAATTTGACGTTACCAAGCTGAAGACGATGGAAGATGTCGCTGTTGATGGGAGAAAGGATGGAGAGGAGAGCGTGGCTTCTTCGTCTTCCCCAAAGCTCTACAGCGGAAGGGAGACGGAGGAGTAGGAGGTTTTTTTTTTTTTTTATTTCGCGGGAACAGCGCTGGGAAACAGATAATAAGGGCAATGAAGGGAGGTTTGGCGGTTTTGGTAGTGATCGTATGAGTACGCGGGAATTCCTCTTACTTTTTGGAAGGGATTCAGGATGTCATATCCGATTGTGTTTTAATTTCCTGAGTTTAGAACTCTATGGGCTGGAATCCTGTAATAATTTGATTTTGTACACAATTTGCTGCTTTCCTTTTTCTTTACTTCTCTTTTTGTTGTACATGTACTTGTATGAGTGGATAGTGTTGAAGTGACACCGTCACCGTGAACTCCATTGCCGTAGCGAGATAACGTGTAATTGCTAGTATTTTAATGCGCAGTTTGAGAATCAATAATGTTCTTTGCGGCGCATACTTGTGCAGCGAATCGGGGATTGTTAAACTTAAATGATTTTTTTCCCTGCCTCCTTTTTTTCTTTGGAATTCAAAGACATAGCCAATGGGAATGCGAAAACGTTTGCTGGAAACCTATGCATAATTCGTGTTTGTGTTCGGGTGTACCCGAATTTATCCTGTCTCGGCGATGATTGCGATCGAATTCGCGGAGGACACGGACCGTCATACCAGCAACTAAAGAAAGCGATAAATGGAATATACGATAACCTACACTTGCTTGGAGGAAGGAATTTATCGAAGACGCCTGCGATATGCCGTGCATATCGATACATGACGTTGTGACGTAGTTTTAAGGTGCGGCTCTGCGGGAAGTGACGAGGTGCCGGGTGGTTGAGCGAGTTGCCGGGTTGAGCGAGTTGCTTCTGGCCCAGCCGGTAATAGTTACGTAAGCAGCTCTGCTACAATCCCAAACAATGGAACTTAGCTTGGCAACGGTAAGCTGCAAACGTTTTTTTTTTCGAGTGTGAGTGATACAGGAAAGGGGAATTGGTATCGAGAGTGTAGCAGGTGTTGTGATTTGGTGAGGCAGAAAGCGGGAGAGGGAAAATGGTTGAATCCACGCGATCGTGATCCTCTGGATGTGTGTAAATCGTACCCCAACGTCATCCGATTGAGGGAGAAATATGATGGCGGCAAGGAATGGATAAAAAAAAAAAAAGTTGAAAATGGAGAATAAGGAAAAAAAAAAAAAAAAAAAAAAAAAACGTGTTGGCACATTCTCCATGAACCCGGATGTATTATTTGAAGGTATATCTATATTGGTTGATATACATCAAGAAAAGAAAAACTTGGTGACAATACTAGGTCTGCCCTGGTTACGGCGGTCAATGTGAGTTGGGCGTAGTTGATATCGATACAGCGGCTAGAGTAAATGGAGGGAATAAGTACATTACCGGAAAACCATTTTATTTTCAACTTTTCTATTTTCTTTTCCCTTTATATATATATATTGACTTTTTTACGCAACAGTTGCACTCGTCACGTTTTATGGGGGTTGCGAACTGAACTACAGTAAACTCTTGTTGTGGGCGCGGGGGGTTGTGCGGGGTCGTTAAACTTAGTCAGTCTAAGTTATCGAGTACAGTTTGGGCGAGATAATGCATGTGTATAAAATAGATTAAAAGTTTTTTACTCTTTTCATATTGCTTCCGCTAATTTCCAATGCTAGAATACCAGAGATAATACTTGCAAGGTCAAGTATACTGCTGAGCTCAAATACTGCACCTTGAAAAAAAAAAAAAAAAAAAAAAAAGAGGGGGGA
>JABYPW010001172.1:0-17233 GCA_016880775.1 Phymatotrichopsis omnivora
GATGCTGGGAGCGGTGGAGGGAGATAATACCTTCATGATGATCTTTTGTGCCAACGCATCCCGTGCAAGCGGAATATCGTCCTCAATGTCCGGTTCATACGTTACCAGGGAGCAATCCGTCGTCACATCATGATCATCTATCCTACCCACCCATTCCGCTATCTCTTAGTCCTTATTCTCTGTCTCCCCCGCACACTCCACCCCCGGCTCATTGAGATCCACTACATACGTGAGAACCAACGGATATCCCTCCCCCATATACCTCATAGCAAACGTCCTCTTCTTCCGCTCCATACCCTCCGTCTCCTCCGTCCCCGTTGCTGAACCCAGCTCCATCCCCGCCCGTAACCGAGCAATGGCTTCGATGGAGTTGTCTGCGGAGTGCTTTTCACGCACCGGATCGCTGCTGAACATTTGCAGGCATTCAAGGAATGCTTGCAGGGAGATGGTGAACGTGAGAGTTGGATCGTCGTCTGTGTCGGCGGTGGAAGGAGGGCTGTTGGAGACGGGGCGCGGGTTGAAAATGTACACGGAGAAGAGCTTACGGTCGATGAAGGCGTGGCCTGGAATTTGTTAATGGCTAATGGGGATGCTGGGGGAAGGAGGAGGAGCGAGGGGACCTTGCATAATCCGCAAGTCTTCGACCGTGGCGCGGATCCCGTCGTGCGAGATTTGGATTTGGGTCGTGGGCGAGAAGGAAATACATTTTAGCAGGGTGTAAAGTTGGCGAGTTGAGGGGGTTGTGGCGAAGAAGAGGTCGTTGGGATTCGGGGCGAGGGACATGGTGGGTTTTTGCTTGAGATTGCGGGCATGATGAAGTGAGTTTTTGATCGTATTGATAATAGTACTAGTACAATACCAGCAGAGCTACTAGTAACGCCTTTCTCTTCTCTTTCTTTCTCTCCCCTCCCTCCGACCTCTCCCTTCCTTACAAAAATTAGACCAAACGAAATTGAAACTAAAACGCGAAAACTCGAAATTTATTATTTTTTTTTTAAAAGTTTTCTAAAAGAAAAAATGCGAAACCCTCCCTTTCCCCTTTTTTTGTAACACGACGTGCACTTTTCGCTTATACGTAGACACCCACGGCACAGATCAGGAACACGGAGCCAAAGCTGCGCATACCGTCAGCATACCATAGAATTGCGAACTGCAGAAGGCAGGCCTACCCTAAGCTAAGAGAAGCCGGAATAGCTAACAGAGGAGCAGTTTTAATCGATTTATCTGCGCAGACAAACGTCAGTCTTCCAAAATCGCAATTCATCCAAGCAACTCCGACACAGCAACTTCGGCGAACATACTTAGCGAGAACAGGCCCGTAAGAACAAATCCTGTGACGAGTCATTAGCTGAGCTCTGAGATTGCTGCAGCTGGAAGCTTGCTCGGAGGAGCGAGAGGTACCTATTGCCATGAGCGCGAACGCAACGGCGAATTGATAGTCTTTCGACACGATGGGAGTGAAGGGGATCAGCGTTTCCCACTCGGCGTCCATGGCGAATTGTGTTTTGTGTCGTGGCGATTCAAAGGGTTCCGAAAGCTATTATTGTAGGTATTTCGCGCACTGCAATATAGCAAGCAGGCAGCTTGCGCAGATAGATTGCACGATACGCAAGCACACTGGACAGTTTGTAGGTACGGCGGCTACGCGGGCGGGCGAGGGTGTGGGCACGCTCGGAGCCCAATGGGGCGGTTGAGGCTCCGGTCCCCGCAGGATGGCACTGCAGGCGTCAACAGCCGTCGGTCACACCAGCTGCGGCCCAAGTGCGAAGTGCACTACCGGAAGTCAGGAGCCTCAACCAAGGCAAGGCACGCCAGCAGAAAGCACAGCGTTTTAGTCTGGCACTTGGTGCCAACTCCAAACGGCAACTCCCTTTTCTTAGAGCCCCTCTACTCGCGACTCCTCCACTCACGCTTCGCCCTCCAAGTCCTGCCATTGAACTTGAGTCTGCCCGTGACCCGCCGCCTTCGATGGGAAAGAGCGACCGTGAGTTTCACCGCTTCCCACTTCCTCCGCGTCACTCATGCCCCACGATACTGATTCTTTGTGCCCATGAGCTCAGATTCCAAGCGCAAGTCGGAGGAGCAGCCCTCTGCGCCCTCGCCCAAGCGCGTCAAATCTTCAGACTCTCCCGAATCTCCGAAAAAAAAGGCCCTCTTCAAAGAGTGTATGTTCTGCTTGTGGAAGATCCGCATCGCCGCTACCGTGGCTAATGGGGAGTAACAGCGAACGCCGTTATCGAAGAGAAGAATGGAGATATCGAGTTCCGCGTTGTTAACAATGACAACTCGAGAGAAAGCACCATCATCTTGACCGGCCTGAAGAACATCTTCCAGAAACAGTTGCCAAAGATGCCGAGAGACTATATCGCGCGTTTGGTCTACGACCGCACTCACTTATCGATGGCTATTGTGAAAAAGCCTCTGGAAGTTGTTGGGTAGGCGGCGCTGTTTGGCTGGGGATGCGCAATACTAACCTAATATTAGAGGTATTACATATAGACCTTTCAAGGGGAGGCAGTTTGCGGAAATTGTCTTTTGCGCCATCTCATCGGATCAGCAGGTCAAAGGTTACGGTGCCCACTTGATGTCCCATCTTAAGGTAAATTTTTGTTGAAGAATACACACGGCAAGCTTAAATTCTAACGATCGTCCAACGCGCAGGATTACGTAAAGGCGACTTCGGACATTATGCATTTCCTCACGTATGCGGACAATTACGCTATCGGATACTTCAAGAAACAAGGCTTCACGAAGGAAATTACTCTGGATAGACAAATGTGGATGGGGTACATCAAAGATTATGAAGGCGGAACTATTATGCAGTGTTCCATGATCCCGAAAATACGATATCTGGAAGCTGGCAAAATGCTCGCAAAGCAGAAGGAAGCAGTACATGCGAAAATCAGGGCCATTTCAAAGTCGCATATCATTCACCAACCTCCTAAAGCATTCAGAAACGGCCCGTGCGAGATCGATCCGGCCTCGATCCCTGCGATCAGTAAGTAACCCTTCGATACCGATAAACTATTTTTTTTTTTCCTTATTTTTTTCTGCCACTGCCATGCTTTGCGGTTACGATCGCGGTAGTAACAGCCCTACTCAGAGGAGGCAGGGTGGTCTCCCGATATGGATGAGCTCGCCCGCCAACCGAAGCATGGACCCCATTACGCCCAGCTCCTGCACTTGTTGAACGAAATGCAGAACCATCAGTCCGCGTGGCCTTTCCAGAAACCAGTCAATCAGGACGAGGTCCCCGATTACTATAATGTCATCACCGAACCCATGGACCTGGAGACGATGGAAAAGCGACTGGAAGAAGACGCCTACGCGACGCCGGAAGAGTTCATTCGCGACGCGAAGCTGATCTTCAACAACTGTAGAAAGTACAACAACGAGTCTACTTCCTATTGGAAAAATGCAAACAAACTCGAAAAGTTCATGAACTCCAAACTGAAGGAAATCCCGGAGTGGTCGGTGAGTTGTTGCCTATGGCGGAAATCTTCGTTGCACGCTTTGAGCCCCGGCTTACTAATATGAACCCTGAACAGCATCTTGTCGAATAGATGACGTGAGACAGCCCTAAAAGGGCGATTATAGGATTTGTTTTTTTCTTTCCGTTTTTGTGGGGTTGTTGGGTTTCATTATTTTTTTTATGGCATTGTGATTTGCATAAAATGGGTATTATGGTGATAGGAGTGCGGCCTTGAGCGTTTTATGTTTTAATTGAAACAATGACCAGGCGCAGGTCTTTTTTTCTTTTTTCATCGCCAACAAATGTAGCGTAGTTATTCGAGAGGCGTTACATTAAATTAACTGATGGTAATTATGACACCATTAGTACAATTAAAGGAATCATTTTTTATTTTTTATTTTTTTTTTCCCCTCCTTGTTTTGCTTCTGAATCAATCGGGTGTTCTCTCCCTCGATTCTTATACCATCCAGCTCTGTCTCTCCCACACGAACTCCACCTTAATCGCATCATAAAACAAATCAACTCCGTACCCCTTCGCATCGTGGTGGGAACTCTCTCGTTTCTCAAATAAACCACAACATCCAGACCCGTATTCAAAATCCGCCGCCATTCTTCCGTAGTCGATACTACAATAATCTTGTTCGTCTTGCATCGGTCCCTGCGCCAAACACGGTCTTCCTAATCAATTATTCCCTTCCAGAAGATGGCAACAACTATAATCAGCTCCATTCAAACCATAACAATACATACCTTCTTTCCTCCTACTCCTTCAATTCGAGGGGAATCACACTAGAAGCGTAGAGCAAAACCGTAATCGACCCGACCGCTAATGAAACACAAAGCGAATTGAAGCGTAGCGTAGTGTTCAGGGCAGTCCTAATCAAACAAACATTCAAAAATATCCTTAGTCATCGCTCAAACTAAAATAAAACAATTAACCAAAATATCTATCCATCACATAAACCCACGGTCGCACGTCTGCCCGTCGCTTCGCGTATAACAATACATAACAGTTAACATACAATTCGTAATTAAACTCACCTTACCACTAAATAACAAGTCATCTCTATCGAATAACTAACAACAAACCTATCTATCATCAATCTAACAACCGTCAGGAATCCATCTCCAAATCGCACACTTACATAGTCATCATCAACACAGTCGCCCGACCGTATCTCCACAGCGCGCAACCAACCAGTTCCGCAAACAATTTAACTTACAATCCCCGTCGTCCCCCTATCTCGAAATTCTGCTGGCCTAATGACCATGCCTGGCAAGTCCCGGTATTCCGGTTCCAACTTGAAATATGCAGCAGTGCACACGCAAAATATCATTTTTGGGAAATCATGGAATTAGATACATGTATACAGAATCACCAGACGGGCCTTTAAAAAAAAAAAAAAATGTGTTAATCGTGATATTTGGTACTTGGGGCACATGAGTCTTGTGATGATTTTCCACTCAAAAATCTTGCATTGCAAATAAACCCAATTAGTCCCTAAATGTCACACCCACATATTATGTCAGCATATAGGAATCGATCACTTTTGCCGATACCTAAGTACATCGTAACACACACAAAACTCTATGGAAGTTCTTGTAGCATCCTCTTGCTTAAGTAAGATAGTTCCAGGAGTTGGAACCAAATACCAAGCCTAGTCAAGAGTGCCAAGGTTATAGCACCCTACCAAATTGATCAACACCTTCACAATCATTACAAATCACCACATGTAAGAGCTATCAGCATCTGACAATGATATAACATAAACTGTTACTGGGAGGATTGAGCAGAAGAAAAGAAGAGGTACAGATTAGTTTTTTCCAATTGACAGGTCATTCTATTGGACAAGACTGATTTACTTAATTTATGATAACAGTGAGAAATTAGGCACTGACTCAAATATTAATCAGGTAATTATCAATACAAGTTTTAGTGGTACTCCTTGCTCTCTTTACTGTGATCACTACTAGGCTTTATTTTGTGAAAATATAGGAAGCATTAAAACTAGTTCTTCAACTATTATTCTTACTATCAGTACTACTCTTATCATTTTATTGAATAATTATTTCTCCACTGCTAGGATTGATATGAAGATAGAAAACATGAATACAAAGATGTTGTTAAGATCAAAAACATAAAAGGGGGTTATTATACATATTAAGACTATAGTGTAGGAAAACTAGCAATAAAAAATTAAATTCACCCTAAGTATAGGTTTTTTTTTTAAGGGGGGGTTTTCTTTTAGTTTATCTCACATTAATTATTTCTATATATAACCTCAGTATAGAACCTTTTTAGCTATAGTATAGAAAAACTATGATAGATCACCCTTTAAGGAATGTAAAGGCTTGGTAAAGAAAACCTTAGGTATACTTTGCAAACATTACTGAGTAAACTCAGATATCTTAGCTAAATAAAAGATCAACTGAAAGGCTAACTTTCCTACAAGTTTAGGGTAGACTTCAGGGTAGACGAGAGAAGAACAAATATATTCTTTAAGGCTTGAAGATAACTCAAAGGCTTTTATAATAGTGATCACAAGAGAAGACTCAAAGCTATATGCTAAAGAAAGAAGGAAAAGAAGAATAACAAGATAGAACAACTGTATACTTATATATCTAATCCTTTACCTAAGATGATAAAGAGATGATAAATAAAATAGAACTTAAGAGAACCACTTCATGTTGTAGACCATCCTTTAATTCCTAATCACTGAAACCTATAGAAGAGTCTAGAAGGATAGGGTAGGATTAGTACTCAACTTGACTATGATCACCTAATACTCTTAAAGGCCTTATACCTATTTAGTACTAGTCTCTCATGATATAAGTCTGATCACCTAATCATCACTTCATAGCTGACTAGGATAATATCATATCATGCTGATAGCTAATTATATAATAACCATAGGGCTAACTTCCCATACTTAGTCAAAGCTAATAGCAAAACCACATCATGCCACACTATGCTATGAGGTTATGTGATAGAGGATCATACTCTAGAGTACTTAACACAATGGTGAAGGATAGAGATAGTAATACTTATATATTGATAATATAAATGTAACCTCTATCATAGCATAGGCGAGGTATCTCTGACATGACCACTATAGGTATTCCTAACACTATGCCCTTTTTAAGGTGCATGGTCTCTATGTGTATAGGAGTTAGTCTTTAGTCCTATTCTTCTTAATCTCTAAGAGCAACTGAGAATTAAGAATAGTTTCCTTTAGTATGAAAAGGGAGGGCTTGCCTTGACTTAATAGAGCTTAAAGGGGATTTAGGATTTACCTAAGGTCATGATGGTAATGCCCTACTGAATTAAAGGGAAACTAACTAGGGAGGAAGGAATGTAGAATACATACCTTAATTCCTCTATTGCTGCTTATATGGTGGAGGCTCCTTTGACTTAGTAGCTTTTGACTCTACCTCTAGATAGGCCTATTAAATGGTCAAAAGAGTATCAATAGGTTCACTATTTGCTAGTAGTGACTCTAAAGGTTCCTATGAACCCTTATCCTATAAATATCCTTCCCATAAGACCTAATATTCTACCTGCTTATTCTTCCTATTATTTCAAACCTTGGAGATTTCTAAAACAAAAAAGTAGTATTCACCCTCCTTATTATGAACACTGGTAGTAGTTATATCATTAGTACCTTAGGATAATACGCTATGATGGAGGTTATGCTTAGATTATCAACATGTGAGTATGCTATCTCTATTCCTTCACCATTGTGTTAAGTGCTCTAGAGACGATCCTCTATCACATGACCTCATAGTATAGCATGGTATGGTGTGGCTTTGCTATTAGCCATGACTAGGCATAGAAAGTTAGCCCCATAGTTATCATATGATTAGCTATCAGCATGATATAACATTGGCCTAGTCAGCCATGAGGTCATGATCAGTCAATTAGACTTGTATTGCAAGAGACTATCACTAATCAGGAGTGAGGCCTGAGAGAGTGATAGGTGATTATAGTCAAATTGAGTACTAATCACATCCAGTCCTTTCCAGACTCTTCTATAGGATTCGGTGATTGGGAATTAAGGGATACTCTAGATTGGAAATAGTTCTTTATATTTCTATTTCATTTATCATCTCTTTATCATCTCAGGTACAGGATTATATATTTAAGTGTGTGGATATTTCTTGTCTCTGTCTTTTCCTTCCTTCCTTCTTTAGCACATAGCTACTTATCTTCTCTATGATCACCATTGTGAAAGCCTTGAGTTATCTTTAAGCCTTAAAGAATATATTCATCTTTCTTGTCTTTAACACTTGAAGTCTACCTTGAATGCTATAGGAAAGATATATTCTGGTTGAGCTTTCATTTAGCTAAGAAATATAAGTTTACTTAGTAACATTTATAAAGCATACCTGAGGTATCTTTACTAAGTCATATACATTTATATAGGGTAATCCATCACACTATATTCTTTAAAGAAGATGGCTTCTTCCTCTTCTAATGTTATAATACCTGATATATCCTTTCTTGCTCTTGTGATGGGTACTTAGCTCACTAACCCATTAGCCCAGACTATCTAGACCACTAGATACTCTACCTCCAATGTGTCTATACATGAGGAGGCCACTATTTATCTCAAGCTAGTGGAGTTGCAATACACTAACAAGTACCAGAAGGTGGTGATAGACAACTATGTCACCACTATGCAAGAACTCCACCAGGCAAGGGCATTCTTGGGGGAAGACCCTTTCAAATAGGCTCTTCAAGACACTGAGGAGGAGTTTTAGAAGCAATGAGATAATATTATTTCTATCATTTATGCCATGATTGTTCTTCATAGAACGATCCAGAAACCCCTCCCTAAGATGTCTGTGGCCTTCCCCCTATCAATGACCAATCTCCTCCTTTCTGCAATAGAACAGATCTATAAGGAGAGGGCCAGCTTCACTCAGAGGGAGACTGACTACACAAATACCCTGAACAAGGCCCATTAGGATATAGTTGAGGGGCTCTATAAGAAGATTGGTAGGCTCCATCGGCAGTTGGCAGATCAAGCCCTACACCTGCTGGCTTCCCCAAATGAGCAAATTGCTAATCTCACAGCATCTCTAGCAGAAGCTAAGGCTAGAGTTGAAGTCCTAGAGTAGGGTAAGGTTCCCCTCTATGCTAGACTTAGTCAGGTAGAACTTGAGGTTCTAAGACTCAGGCTAGAGAATGAAGCCCTCTCTACTAGGTCTATACTGAGGAAGGAAGACATGGTCAAGCTAAGGGAAGACCTTATAAAGGCCAATGATGATGCCAAAGTTTAGAAGGAGTTATACTATCAGTATAAGGAACACTATAGGTCTATAGTTTCCCCTCTAGTCTCCCAAAATCTGGAAAAGGTAATCGACCTCAATGATGGGGCAACCTATATCTCCACTCCTCTACCTGCCCTACATCGAAGGCCTAGTATTCCTACATTCTGCCAGCCTTCCTGACCTATCTCTGCTACTCCTCCTCCTGCCCAAGGCCCTTCCTATTCTACCTTTGTAGGACCTTAGGGAAGAGGCCTAGCCTCCTTTGCCTCCTTTACACCTATGCTTCGAGAAACCTATCCTCATTCCCTTTATGAAAGTGATGTTGTCTGAATAGTATAGGAGGCTTTATGACAAACTACCCTGCTGGCTCCTCCCTCTAACCGATCAACTCCAGCTCCTCCTCCAATACTATGTACCTCCTTCAAAGGTCCTAAGCCTGCTGATCTAGAGAAGTTCTCCAGAAAGGCTGAGGACATAAGGAAGTTCATTATCTAGTGGAAGAACTACTTTACCCTCTAGTCACATACCTTCCCCCATAACTGGATCGAGACCAGGTTCACCTTAACGTATATGACAGGTACGGCAGTAATATAGTGGAGGGCTAATACCTAGCAGTGGACCCCACAGAACACTATTTAGGAGGACTTCACTGAAGTGGTAAAAAGCTACTTCGGAGCCTTTGCCACTAAATCCCAGGCTATAAGGGAGATCATCAATGCTTAATAGACCAAGGGGATCCTCTCCTACCTCACCTATATAAAGGCACTTAATTACGTTACTTAATACAACTAAGAGGCCTTCAAGTTTTAGGTAGAGAGGGGCTTTAAGGAAGATCTCTACCTGATGATGGTAGCCCAGACCTAGCGTAATACCCCTGTAGTAGAGTGGTTCTCTTATATTGTTCAGGTTAGTCTAGTAATAGAGGATGCTTAGGTGGCTATCCAGTAGTCCCAGAAGGGATATTTAACTAAGCAGACCTCTGGCTAGTCTGCTCCTTCTAAATAGAAAAAGGCCTAGGATAAGCATCCCTCAGGGTCCTCTTTCTAAGATAAAGGGAAGCTTCCTCAACTTACTGAGGAAGAGAAGGAGTGGGCTAAGAAGAACAAGGCCTGTCTGCACTACTTATCCAAATACCATAGTATTAAGGACTATTACTTAATAAGGAAGTTCTATATCTTGGCCATCAAGATCGCTTCCTCCTCCAAGAGGAAGGCTAATAATAATGGGAACTCCTCCTCCTAGAAGCAGTAAAAGATATCTGCTACAGCTAGAGTGGTCAATCTCCCAGATAACTGGAAGGATAGGGATGACATCCCTATAGTGTAAGTGTCCTCTCCTTGTAGCATCCAATATCACCTTTCCTTTATTGTTTCCTTTATTTCCTTTAAGACCCAGTTAGTTTGAAGCATTAGTTTTGTGTGCATGAAATTTCCTTAAAGTCCATTGATTGAAATTTCCTTTATGCTTTCTCTTACTAAGGAGCTGGTATTCAGAACTAATATTCTATTCTTGGTAGATGGGCCTACCAGCATTAAGGGTAATATAATTTGATAATACCCATGAGTGATGTGTTATAACCTGATGTCCATTACAACTGTTATGATACCCTCATGTATTATTTTCCTTCTTTTCTTATAGGCATTGACTAGAGGTTATATTTTCTTTTCTTTGTAAGTTCTACCTGAGGAGGACCTATACCAAGTTGAAATATGCTGGCTGTATAGCAGACCACCACTCTTTACTATATTTTGTGCAGTTTCTTTTCCTATCTTACCACTTTTCCAACTTCTGCATTTTTGAACAAACCCCCTTGTAGACAAGATATATAGTGAGCTCTAGCCATAAGTTTCCTGGGAGAGATCAGGGAACATATTTGCTACTGCTAAAATATTAACCATTGTTTCCTCCAAAGAAGGCCCTACCTAAGGTAGGTGTATTATGGTTCCAGTGACACTTCGCTAGAAAACCCATTCGATCGAGGGTCCCTAAGTATATATAATTATAGCTATAGCCAAACTGGACAATGGAGTAACTGGTACATATATCTCAGATCAGCTCCCTATCCTTAGGAAGAAATGGTCCTAGATAGTCAACATCTTCACCTATGATAGTTCCTGCAAGTTAGTGTAGTATTATACTCCCAAGCTGCAAATGCAGGTCCTCAACTATTGTGAACTTATCAACTTCGATATTAGCCCTATATCTCCAGATATAGACATCTATCTTCCTATTAAGTAGTTTTAAGATCATGAACCATAGGTCAGTTATATCTAGGCTATTCTTATAGGATTTCCCTCCTCCAAATACAAGAACCATGTGGTTACCCTATCAGTTTATATAGCCTCAGCATTTAATGTGATTCGAGATGATGACTTCTACACTAATTCCGAAGCTGTCGGAGGTAGGCTGCTTAGGTAGGTGGATACCCCAGCCAATGAAGGAGTTGTCCATCATTGGTATGCTGCCATGACCAGAGCTCCTGTTAGCGATTTCGCTGAGCTCTTCATGTAGTCTTCTATCTCCTTAACCTCTAAAGGTGATAAGTGGGAACAGATATATCCTACTATCTTCTCCAAATATTTAGCCTCTTCACTCCCTCCCTTTTAGGAATGGGATTGCAAAATCAATCTAAAGGAAGGAATGACTCCTCCCTAGGGCCCACTTTACCATCTATCTGAGACTGAGCTCCAGGCCCTATATAAGTACCTTGATCAGATGATCAAGGAGGGAAAGATAAGGTCCTCTAAGTCTCCTGTAGGTACTCATATCCTGTTTATAAAGAAGGCTAAAAGTTCCCTCCACCTTTGTATTAACTACCGGGGTTTAAACAAGATTATTATTCAGAACCGCTATCCTCTCCTACTTATAGGTGAAGTAAGAGACTAAGTTAGTAATGCGAAATGGTTCACCAAGCTCGACCTCAAGAACAGTTACAACCTTATTCACATTGCTGAGGGTGACGAGTGGAAAATATCTTTTCACACTCATTATGGCCAGTATGAGTATTTACTGATACCATTTAGTCTCTACAATGCCCCTGCTATCTTCTAGGAAATGATGAACATAATTTTCCATGACCTATTTGATCTAGGTGTCCTCATCTATCAGGATGATATCCTGATCTACACTGCAACTAAAGAAGAACATGAATGCCTTATGCATGAAGCCCTCAAGTGCCTTGACCACCACAAGTTAGCTCTTAAACCTACTAAGTATATCTAGGCAGTCTATGAGGTGGAATTCCTTAGGTTTATTATTTCTAACAAGGGCATTAGCATTTCTGAGGATAGGATTCAAGATATCTGAGATTAGCTAACTCTCACCATAGTTTACAATGTCTGCTCTTTTCTGGGTCTAGCAAATTTTTACGAAGTCTTCATCTAAGGATTTTTGAAGATCACTATGCCCCTGACAAACCTCACCAAACAAGACCAGCCCTGGACCTGGGGGTCTCAGCAGTAATCCACCTTCTACACCCTCAAGGCCCTCTTTACCTCTACTCCAATCTTTGTCCACTACGATTCTCAAGTTCCTTTGTAGGCTGAAACTGATACCAGTGACCTCACCCTTAGGGGTGTTCTGTCACACCAGTTTCCTAATAGCTCTGTTTACCCTCTAGCTTTCCACTCTCACAAACTTGAACCCAGAGAGTAGAATTCTAAGATCTACAATAAGGAAATACTTACAGTGTTCGACTGCCTCTATATGCAGTAGCGACATTAGTGTAAGGGAATAGCTCATATAGTGCTAGTGGTAATGGACTATAAGAACCTAGAGTACTTTACGACCACTTGGCTCCTTTCTAGGAGACAGGCCTAGTGGATGGAGAAATTGGGCACCATCGATTTTCAGATTATGTATTAGCCAGGTAAGTCCAATGATGTAGCTGATACTTTGAGTAGATGTAGCGCCCACATCCCTATAGAGGGGGTACCAGAGCTCAGTCTTCTTCTTCTCAAGAAAGGACAGTTTATTACTGCAATTGAGAAGTCTTATACCTCACTCAATCCTTCCTTTTATCAAGACTTGAGAGAAGCTATTGCTGCTGACCCTGAATGCTAATATATTCTTAGCTCACTACAGGAACCCTACTCAGTTTATGACAGCCTCCTTATGTAGAATAGTCTATAGTATATCCCCTCTTCTCTCTATACTGAGGTTCTTAAATCCAGGGATGATCACCCTACAGTGGGCTACTTAGGCTGAGATAAGACCTTCAATGTTGTTGATAGAGACTTCTACTATCCACATTGATGGCAGGATATAGCTGAGTATATCTCTGTATATGACTAGTGCCAATAGAATAAAGCCTACCGATATTATGCCTATAGGTAGCTACTTCTGTTAGAGATACCCTACAGGCTATAGGAATTAATCTCTATAGACTTTATAATAGACCTCCCTCCTTCTAATGGCTTCACCCAAGTATAGGTGATCATTAATTATTTCACCAAGATGGCGCATTTCATCCCTCTCAGCCCTAATGTTGACTCCAGGTACCTTACCAACATCTTTGTCTATGAGATTTAGAAATACTATAGCTTACCAGCCAACATTGTTTCTGACTATAACCCCAAGTTTGAAGCCTTTTAGGGTCATGTAATGGATAATCTCAGGGTTCGATTGTCAAAGAGCACTACAGCTCACCCTAAAACAATGGACAAATGGAATGGCTCAACCATATCCTGGAAGCTTTTTGCACACTTATATTAACTTTGAGCAATCAGATTAGGTTTTCTTTCTTGCCCTAGCATAATTCGCATACAAAAATACTCAGTTATCCTCTACCAGGGTATCCCCTTTCTTCGCCAATTTTGGATGTTACCCTTCGCTTGATGCTATCCAAATAGTCACCGCCTATTGGGGAAGTAAGGCCCTTACTTAACAATAGAACACCATCTAGCAATGTCTTTTCTGAACCTAGCAAAAGATAGTTACATAGTATGACAAGTCTCACCTACTATTCCTAGCTCTCAAGCCTGGTGACTGTATCCTACTTAAGCAAGATGATATCACCCCCTACTGACCTTCCTGTAAGCTAGATGCCAAGTTTGCTGGCCACTTTGAGGTAGTCAAACCTATTAGGCCTTGGGTCTACAAACTCAAGCTTCCCTTCTCTTAGAAGATCCAACCTGTCTTCCATATTTCCAAACTCAAACTATATTATATCTCTGGTCATTTCCCTATGCACCCCCCTCCTGCTCCTGAGGAGGGTGAAAATTACTTCTTCGTATCAGAAATTGCCAAGGTTTGAAATAATTAGAAGATTAAGTGGGTAGAATACTTGGTGTTATAGCAAGGATACTCTTAGGATGAGGGGAGTTGGGAACCCTTGAAGGTACTACTTATTAACAGTGAACTTATTGATTGTTACAGATGAGCTATACCAAGTAGTCTACCTATGTACCAGAACATGTGCAAGTCAACTACTAGGTATGTCAGAACCCGTGATCATTCCTTGAGCTACAGAACCATGTGACGAGTGTTGTCGCCATGGAGTTATGACTAAGCAAAGTGAGGCATTGACAACATGATGTACATGGGATTAGACATATACGATCGATGACAGGACTCATCACCCTGATCTCATCGTGATATGCTGATTAGTTGTATTGTTGGGGGATAGGACTTGAGGAGTCTCCTCTGAAAACTGCTGAATGATCGAAACCAAAACCTTTCTTCGATTCTCCAATCATGAAACTGATCTCCTTCTAGGAAATCATGAAAGAATAAGGGAATCATGATGGAATGTTTCTTTAGGTTTCATTTCATTTGTAAAAGTTCTCTGTAGCTACTTAGTCGGAATTGGGTATTTAAGAGGAAGCGGATCAGCGATGTATTTTGATTTCTTCTTCTTTCTCTAGCTGTCTAAGAAATCTTGTACTGTCTTTGAACCTTAAGAATATATTTTGCTATCGTCTCTACAAAGTTCTTGTCCTCTTAACTCTGCGATAAAGGTTGAAAACATAAGCTGTTCTAACTTGCCAGTTGAGATATCTGAGTTCACTCAGTAATACCCTCTTGCGAAGCTTCTTGTGCTGATACATGCATCTACATCCCTAATGAGTCTCCTATTACATTGATGCTCTTGTGACCTTTTAACAGGCCTATCCAGAGGCAAGGCACTTAGCCACTGAGTTAGAGGAGGCTCAACATATAAGCAGAGAAGGAGGAATTGAGGTATATATAGTTGCTCTTTCCTCTATAGTTTAGTTTCCCTTAAATGCAATAGGGCGACACCATTGTATCCATTGTATGATCCTTAGTCCCCTTTAAACTCCATTGAGTTAGGATGATCTCCCCCTACAGGCTGCAGGAAACCTTCCATCTGATGGTTGCTCTCAGGGAGAAATAGAGAATCGATATAAAGTTAACTCCCATGTATATAGGGACTATGCACCTTAGAATAGGCGCAATATTATGAACACTGGTAGTAATTACATCATTGGTACCTTATGACAATGCACTATAAAGGAGGTTACACTTATATTATTAACATATGAGTATGCCATCTCTATTCCTTCACCATTATGATAAGTACTCTAGAGATGATCCTCTATTATATAACCTCATGGTATGGTATGGTATAGTATGGCTTTGCCATTAGCCCTAACTAGGTGTAGAAAGTCAGCCCTATAGTTACCACATAATCAGCTATCGGCATGATATAATATTAGCCTAATCAGCCATGAGATCATGATCGGGTAATTGGAATCATATTGCAAGAGACTATCACTAATCAGGAGTAAGGCCTAAGAGAGTGATAGGTGATCATGGTCAAATTGAGTACTAATTATGTCCTGTCCTTTCTAGACTCTTCTACAGGATTCGGTGATTGGGAATTAAGGGATAGTCTAGATTAGAAATCGTTCTTCATGTTTCTATTTCATTTGTCATCTCTTTGTCATCTTGGGTGAAGGATTAGATATTTAAGCATATGGATCTTTCTTGTCTCTGTCTTTTCCTTCCTTCGTTGTTTAGTATGTAGCTACTTATCTTCTCTACGATTACCATTGTGAAAACCTTGAGTTATCTTCAAGCCTTAAAGAATATATTCATCTTTCTTGTCTTCAATACTTGAAGTCTACCTTGAACGCTATAGGAAAGATATCTTCTAGTTGAGCTTTTGTTTAGCTAAGAAATATAAGTTTACTTAGTAACATTTATAAAGCATACCTGAGGTATCTTTACTAAGTCATATACATTCATATAGGGTGATCCATCACACTCCTTAATCTCAGGGGTAGGAGGAGGATGTTTAGGGAATTTGCTAGAGATTTAATAAGGTTGGAGTTTCAAGATATGAAAGACAGTGTAGTATTTCTAAGTAAATGGAAGTTTGAGTTTGTAGGCCCAAGGTCCTATAGGTTTAATTACCTCAAAGGGGCTTGTAAATTTGGTATCAAGTTTGCATAAAGGATAGGAAGGGGTAATATCATCACACTTTAGAATGATACAATCATAGGGTTTAAGAGTAGGGAAAGGCTGGTGAGACTTGTCATACTACATAAATATCTTTTACTAGGCTGTAAAAAGATGTTGCCAGATAATGGTCCATCCTTAAGAGAGAGTCTTACTTCCTCTATAGGTGATGACTATATAAACTACATCAAGCCAAGGATGATAGCTAAAGTTGGCAAAGAAAGAGGATACCCTAGTGGAGGAAGACTTAGTATTATTGTACATGAATTCTACTACAGCAAGAAAGAAAACCTATTTCAATTGCTTAAAGTTAACATAGGTATAAAGGTAAGCTTCTAGGACCTGGTTAAACCATTCAGTTTGTCCATCTATTTAGGGGTAAGCAATAGTACTTCTTAACATTTTAACTATAAGATTTTCTATCATATGACCCTAAAAGGATTTAAACTTAGGGTTATGGTCAGAAACAATATTAGCTGGAAGGCTGTAATATTTCTAAACCTCATGAACAAAGATATTATCTAGGTACCTAGAGTTGAAATTAGGGCTGAGAGGGATAAAGTGAGCTATTTTAGTAAAATGATCAACTATTACCTATACTTGGGTAAAGCCATCAGAGGGAGGGATATCCTTCACTAAGTCTATGGAGATCAATTCCCATAGCCTATAGGGTATCTCTAATAGAAGAAGTTGTCCATAGGCCTTTTGATAGTGGGCTTTATTCCATTAGCACTGGTTGTATGCAGAAATATACTCAGCTATATCCTACCTTCGATATGGCTAGTAGAAGTCTCTATCAATAATGTTACAGTAGGTGTCTTTGAAGGGGATAGCTCAGTAAAGTGCAAGTGCTACTTAATAAAGAAGGTATTACTGAGTATACTCAGATATCTCAACTGTTCCAATTCTGGATCCACAAATACACTTTCCTACATCGAAGAGACTGAGAAGAATCAAAGTTTAAGAAGAAGAATGAATATATTCTTAAGGCTCATTGCTAGTCTATAGACTCAAGAGAGAAGGAAAAAACAGAATAAGATATGACTGGGGGGGGGGGGGGGGGAA